>PVKC010001736.1:0-48199 GCA_004027635.1 Crocidura indochinensis | reverse complement strand
GTTGTGACATCATGGGCTTAAAGAGTGTTCCCCTTCTATGGCAATGCCTCTGAACTGGACGTTGCTTTTGGGAACACGAGCATGGCACCCTGAGAGTAGACACTCTTACTGTGTGGCAGACTCACTTTGACCCATGGACTTCACAGTGTGTGGAGAGAGTTCCTTTCACTTGGTGATGAACTTCAACCCTGTGCATCCAACGAGGGCACCCATGCCCCACTGGGACGCATGAGGGAGTGCCCAAATCCAAGGCCAAGGCCTTCCTGCCGTCCCTAGAATGTGGTTCGGGTTCAGGGTCACCTTCACTTGGGGTGGTGCCCAAGGATAGCTCCCACACGCTTCAAAGAAGTCGGGCTACAAAGTAGGAGAGGATGTCAAGTTCATGGGGTTGGCAGATGCTGCTGCTGGGGAACGGCAAGGCAGGAAAATGCCGTAGGTACTGCCCCAGCCACCACTGAATGCTGCTGCCAGAAAAGGCCCAGCTCCACATCTGAATCTCCTTAAGCCATGAAACCAGCTTCTTGAGACAACCACCGCAAAGGGGGTTGATGGTGCTGAGCCTATGACTGAGGGGCAAAGGAGGAGGTTCCGGCAGTCCATGCAGCAATTCCTGCTAGGTTGAGCTCTCAGACCAAGAGCCAGGAGCTGGCCATCAAAGGTGATGGAAATTTAATGCAGAAGACAAGCCCCCAAAGTTCACCCCCTCTCCTGCTTTGCATCCCAACTTCTTTGAAGCGTGTGGGAGCCATCCTTGGGCACCAACTGCAAGTGTTAATGGCCCTGCACACTCACCATGGTTTCCGGATGATAAGAAGGCTTTGGCCTCGGTTTTGATCTCTCCATCATTCATCCCAATGAGGTCTGTGTGTTCTCGCTGAATGGACAGTGTTGCACCTCATTACCTATTGGACGGAACTCTCCCCACACCTGGTGAAGTCCATGGGTCATAGCGTGTCTGCCACAGGGAAAGAATGTGTACCCTCAGGGTGCCATGTTTTATTCCCCACCTATGTGACCATAGGCTCTCAGTTGGTTTCTTTTCTGCAGGGTCTGCTGTGGTCCCCGCTCTGCTGGAATGTGTCCTGTACTTCTTTTGAAGCTGGGATACTTGGGACCCAGATTTTTGCTTTTGGACTTGCAAAGTCTAGTGCTGTCAGTGCCATCATGATCATGCAGAGTGCCAGGAATCCTTTCAGACGCAAAGGCTGAGTTCAAAGGATGGTGTGCCCAGCGTTCAAAGTGCATTCGAATGTGCCCTGCCAGGAGGCTTACCTGCCTGGAAGACAAGGCAGAGACTGGAAGGCAGCTGAGTGGGCTTGAGCCCGCAGACATGCCCACAACACCCCACCCCAACTTTTACCCTCAAAACTCCCAAGAATTCCAGACATTCCACACAGAGAACTTAACTGGACCCCTGAAAAGCGGGATGCCTCAAACATTGCCAGTGTCCCTCTCGAAGCAAACTGACACAAAGTGATCTTATCTTTGGTCAGTGCACCTCTCTTGGATTGGTTGGAGCCAGGAAATGCCCAAGGCAGGATCGGAGCAGTGGGTCAGCTCTTTCTGGGTCCCACACCCTCTGGTCACACGGTTTTTGCACACTTGTGGGAGGCCTTGCAATGGTCTTGGTCTTTCCTGGGCGAAGCTCCTGCACTGACAAGAAGCAAAGCAGGGCAAACTTGAGGTGCAGGTTCATACTCGCGGTCTCAAAGGGCTGGTGGGGGCCCTGGATAGGAGGTGGTGCTGGGCTTCAGGGCTCCCTCCTTCTCTTCGTCCCCTCATGCTCCAAATGCTCCCCTCTCTGTGGGGATAAAACAGCTTCTGTTATATTGGGAACTTTGTGACATCGCCTGCTGAAACTGTGCTCTCTGTCCAGGACAATGCCCCTGAGATTGACTGTCCCGTCATTCATGATGCTGTCCAAGGTTGCACACGCTTCTTGGCTGAGGGAGCTCACCTCACCCTCAGAGTGGTAGCTGCGGTGTAGCAACACTCAGCACCAACTGGCATTTCCCTCACTCCTGGCACACTCCCACGAACGCCTATCCCTCAGCTGCCCTAAAGTCTACTTCAGAATACTGCTGTTTGGCTCAAGACAGATCCGAAGAGAGACCTACAGCTCTCTCGCTGTCTGGGAGTATTGTGCTGTCTCTCCACACAGTGCTTCGAGCTCCTGTGTGAGGGGTGACTGAGCCTGGCAGGGGCAAAGGAGCCTTGGGTCTTGCTGGGTTTGCTAATTGAGTGTGCTTACCTTCGGTGCTAATTTCCCATCGCATTTTATGGCTGGCTCCTGGCTCGTGGTCTGAGAGCTCAACCAAATCTGGACTTGCTCCATGAAATTTGAGAGCTTCCTCCTTTGCATCTTGCTAAGAAGACCCAGGGGTCACTCAATGAGCTGGCTTCATGACTTAAAGATGTTCATCTGTGGAACTGGGCCTTTTCTGTTAGCAACATTCTGTAGGAGGTTGGGGTAGTGCCTTGGGCTAGGCCCAGCTTTGTCCTTCTCCAGGAACAACTTCCATTTCCCCAACTGGGCCTTAACTCTCATGCCTTCTCGCCCAACTTCTTTTTCCTCTGTTTGTGATATCTGACTGCACCTGCTTCATGTGAAGTGTACTTCTAGCTCCTCAGTCTATGGACAGCGGAAATGCCTTTGCCTTGGTGTTGGGGCTTTGGACAGTATTTGTTTCTGTCAGGTGAGGTTGAGTGGAGGGCATGCAGCACCTAGCTGTGTTCTAAGCCTACTTTTGCTGTGGCACTCTGTCACACATCCCAGTAATATCTGGGGCCCTGACTGGGTGAACAGGAAAGAAATTCATCACCAAGTTGACAGAACTCTCCCCCACACCCTATGGAGTTCATGGGTTAAAGTTAGTCTCCCACACTGAAAGAGGATAATTTCTCACTGTGACATGCCCGTGTTTCCCACACTTGTGACTACACTCTTCTTTTAAATGAAGGGAGTGGCTATATATTGAGTTTATCAAGACCCCCTCCCATATTTTCATTATTGGAAAGTTAGGGGATGAAGCTTTTGTGTTTACTTTGTCCAAAGACTCCATAACTGAGCCCTCTATACTAAAACCTTCCTCGTGTATCTCCACAAAGTTTGAGATCTCTAGAGAGGGTGGGTTTAGGATCAGTGGATGTGCTGATCGAGGAAATGGTTCCTGCTTAGATGAACAGGAGAGGTCAAAGCAGAGTCCTGTTCCCGAACTGCACACCACTGTCTACTGTGTGTGTTGAAAACACAACAGAGAGTGAATCAAGGTCCAGAAGCGCTCATGGCAGGACCCACAGGGACCACCATCCTAACAATTCTTGCCGACCACCAAACATGCCAGAGGGAAGAAGCCTATAGAAGCTGATGGATGGCAGCTGAGTGTGGAGCAAGACTTTGCTAGGATAGCTCCTGCAATGAACGGCATCCCTAAATGAACGGTATGTAGGTGGTGGGCCCAGTCCACAAGAGATTCCCAAGAATTCCAGGAGTTCAACATGAGAAAGCAAAGGCCCAGGGCTAGGTGCCACGTCAAGCCCAAGCTGGGAGCCCATGGTTGTTATGTTTGTAGCAAGACTTGACCACGTAGGGTCCTGCAATGCCTGGTGTCACCAGAATCAGGAGTGGTTCCATTCAACAGTAAATTTTGTGAAATCCCAGGAAACTACTTGAAAATTCTTAGGCCCCGGGCTCCAGAAAAGCTGTGGGCTCCTAGTTTGGGCTTTACAGACCTAAATCTTGGAAATTGTGTCCGTTTAGCTTTTTGCAATGCCTTAGTTTTAAATACTATTCCATTTTGTTTTCTCCATACGTTTCTTTTTCCTACTGATTATTTCTTTCTTCTTATTTTTTTTTATTCTGGGCATTTTCAACTCCTTTTTAAAAATACTTTATATAAAGAATATGTGTCAAAATGTTGACATACTCACCATAATATGTTTATTTAGACTTAAGTGAAAGCAAAATTATTGAAGGAAAAAGTAAAAGAAAAAAGAAGGAAGATAAAAATTTTTTCCACTGCTAGAGAATAATGAAAAAATTAAAAATGCAGCTTAAAATTTTTTCCACTACTAAAGAAGAATGAAAAAATAAAAAATGCAGCAGCAATCACATTTGTGAAAATGATGTATATTCAACGAGGTAATTAAGACCATGGCTACTTGTTAAGTAGGCTCTTCTTTTTAGCTATTGATTCTTTTAAGTTTTGTCTTCCTATATTTGGTCAGATTGTGTCCCAAAATAAATTATAGAAGGACAATGAGTCTGCAGAACTGTGAAAATGCTGATTCTGGATGATGAAAGTAGAAGCTGTGTCTTAATATGATTCTTATGTTTGTAAATTTTAGAAATTTAAATTTAAGTCCTAAAATGTTATTTATCTTAGAAAGGACTGTTGTGCTATTATGTTGTGTACGGTTGTTGCTGCTACAATTAGGTAATTGGCTTATGTAAGTGACCTTTGTGTAATTTTTTTTGGCCACACGGGGTCACACTTAGAGTTTACTCTTGACTAAGCATTCTGAAATCTCTCCTGGCTTGGAGGATTATATGCGATGCTGGGGGGATCGAACCGTTTTTGTCCTTCCTAGGTCAGTTCCATGCAAGGCAAATGCCCTACTGCTATGCCACCCTGTCAGTTTTGTTAGTGTGAATGTTGCGTTTCTTTGAAAATGTTTTTATCCCCCCTTCCCATAAAAATGAGTGGTTTGCTGAGGAGTGGACTCTATAGAAAATTTCTTTTTCTTCAACAAAATTTCTTTTTCAACATTTAAATTTTTTCTTGCTTGAATTCTTTCATATGGGTAATCTGGTTTTATTCTTATGTTCTTTCCTTTATACTTAAGGTTTTTCTTCTCCCGTATTGTTTTAAAGAGTCTCTCTCTCTCACTCTCTCTCTCTCTCTCTCTCTCTCTCTCTCTCTCTCTCTCTCTCCTTCTTTTGTCAATTGGATCACTGTATGTCTTAGTGTTGTTCTGTTAGGGTCTATTTTGCTTGGCACTCTTTTTGCCTCCTGATTTTGTACAGTGGCCTCTTTACATAGAGTGGAAAATTTCTCTGCTATTATTTATTTCAATACTTGCTTGACTCCTTTCCCTTTTCTCTCCCATTTCAGTATTCCTGTAATTCAGGGATTATTTCTCTTGTCTTCATTCATTACATACTTTAGACTTTCTTTTTATCGTTTTGTCTCCTTTCATTTTTGACTTCATTTTCAATGCTGGCTTGAAATTTCTCTTGCAGTTCATCTATACAGTTCTCCACTTGTGCAATTATGCTACTATGTCTTGTCATTGTGTACTTTTAGTTCCTTTAATTCAATTTGATGGACTCTCATCTTTGGAAAGAGTTTTTCTTTGAGTTGGTTTACTTCTTTATCTATTGACTGCTTAATTTTACTGGCTCCTGCCAGTTGCTAAAACACTAAGTGTTGAATTTAAGTCCTCAACTATGAGGCTCAGATGTTTTGATGGACTTGGAGATTTGCCTAGGTTTTTCTTATATTCCTAGTTGCAGTTGTCTTTGATAGTTTCCCATTTATATTTGGATTTTATGGTAGGTATTATGGAGTTTTAGATACCCTCTTACTTAAACTAATCTATTGAACATATGAAAAAGTGTCTACAAATACATTTATTTACAGGTTATTTTTCTTATCAAAGTTATCTGAACATGAAAGAAAAAATTGCCAAGTAATTAATTGACTTGGTTAACTGAGTTTTGAGGCTGTATTTTGCCTAACAAAAAGAAGGGACTATTTTACTGTAAATATTAGATATAAATTGGAATGATATATTTTGGGACAGGAGGACACACCAGGATTGGTAGGGTAGACAGACTGGATATCATGATGGGTGCCAGTCTAAGTATAGAGTTTAAGGGAGGTGATTGGCATGTGGCTCATGATGCCTGAAGAATCTTGGTTTAAAATACAGGACCTGAGGGCCTTCCTTCAGATGGCACACCTAGACTGGCAGGGCAGATAAACCGGATATCCTGGTGGATGCCAGCTGGGCTGACCTAGAGCTTAGAGGTAATCAGCATGTGAAATTTTTGAATCTTAGGAAATTCAAATGTTATCTTTCCCATGACTTTTTTCTTTCTGAAAATATATAAAATAAAAATTAGATTATCTCATTATAATTATTTTTTATTTAAGCTTCATGTTGATACTGCTTATCATTTTATATACCTATTAACATTAAGAATGGTTTTTTGAGCAATGCCTCCAAGTTCTTTTACTGCTTCTTTAGTTTCAACCCTTGTGGTTTTATCATCTTCTACTTAAGTTTTTAAAAATTCCATTACAAAATAAAACAGTGTTATACTCTGTGATTACTGTTATTTTCCTTATTTTCTTTTTTAATTGTAAAAATACTAAAGTCTAGGTATTTAGAAATCAGAAGTAGGTTTTATTCTTGGAATATTAATTTTACTACTTGCTGCAACTGCTGATCCTTATTATGTTGCAAGTCAGCCCTTGATGGGATTGACTGATTATGTCTTTCTGTGTTTTATCAGTTCTGTTTGTGAGAATTTTTTTTTTTTTTTGGTTTTTGGGTCACACCCGGCAGTGCTCAGGGGTTACTCCTGGCTCCATGCTCAGAAATTGCTCCTGGCAGGCACGGGAAACCATATGGGGCACCAGGATTCAAACCAATGACCTTTTGCATGAAAGGCAATTGCTTACCTCCATGCTATCTCCCAGGCCCCATTGTTTGTGAGAATTTTAATGATGATTTTTTCTCTCATGGAAGGATAATAGATTTGTAATATGTGACTATATTCTTTTTTGTTTGTTTGTTTTTTGGGCCACACCCAGACACTCAGGGGTTACTCCTGGCTATTCGCACAGAAGTCGCTCCTGGCAGGCACGGGGGACCATATGGGGAACCGGGGGATCGAACCGTGGTCCGTCCTAGGTTAGCGCAGGCACCTTACCTCCAGCGCCACCGCCCGGCCCCCTATGTGACTATATTCTTTAGAAAATATTTGCATTATTTTCCCCTAGGGATTACAAAAGTTTCCTCAGGTTTGATCTTTTCTTAACAGCTTGCTAATTCTTAAACTGTGCCCATACAATGATTTTGAATTCACATCGTCACAGTAAAAATTGAACACTGGGCAATATGACTGACTCAAAAGGCATTTCCTTTCCCCTTGATTTCCTGTCCTGTGGCTTCTCTTCTGATCCCATCTGAATCTAGGACACTGCCTCATACTAGGAGGTTTAATATCTACAATGTCTTCATTTCTTTTTTCTTGCAAGCTTGTGCTTATACATTTTTCAAGTATGAATGGTAAATTACACCTTCTGAAAATATTCTATGGAATCTCATCTGAATTACTTTTTGTGAGCATCCTATGTTTTTACATAATAGTACTTATCACAATAAAGGGAAATTCCCTCCTTGTCTGTCTCCTTGTATGAGTTGACAGTAAAGAGGTTGCTTAATGCTTGGGAAATAAAGTCTAGATCACGTAAGGATGATTATTTAGATATTCTTGAAGTTCTCTAAAGTTTTAGTTAAAATTTGGTATAGCTTCTAATAAACCTTCCTTCTCACAAGAGTCTGGACAGCTCACCTCTTTTCTCTCTCCTTTTATAAAATGCTCCCCATTTACATTTTCTCTTCTATGATATCAAAACCATTTTAATATAATTATGTATCATGCTTAGATATTAGTAAAGTTTCCTTATCAACACTGATGATGGAGTAGGAATAATAGGCAGAGACAAATGACAAATAGATTCCAGAAATTTTGACTAAATAGGTGGCTCAAACCAATGCTTTTGGATGATTCAAATTATCTGGTTTTGATAGATTACTTTCCACACCATATTTTAAATCATAATCCTCTGCTTTTGAGTTCTTCTGTATTTTAGAAGCCCAGAGCATCTGGAATGTACAGGTCTTCAATGGGCTACCTTGCTTTGGGTATATTTCATAGAGCAGATTTTTTTTTGCATCTAGCCCAGGCTTAACAAAAACACTTCTAGAATGGAAGCACAGAAGAATCTTTAATAGTCATCTGAAAGTGGTGCTTCCCTCTATAAACAGCAACATATGCTCACAGCCTTAATATGAGACATTTCTCACCAGTTTACTTGGCTATAGCTCTGAGCTCCTGCAGAAACCCTGTCATTTTTTCCAAAGCTACCAGATGAAGAAGTAAGGACTTGCTTTTTAAATGATATATTGACTTGATATATTTGCAGAGATCATTGAAGTTCAGGCCAACAGCAAATGTGTTCACCTATCTTTTCAAAAGAGGAATAATTCCCGAGATCACCTCTAGGAAGTTTAAGTATATGGAGAAAAATAGTCCAGAACATCTCAGAAATAATGGAATCATGAGTGAATAAGCAGCTTGGTGTTGCCACAAATAAATCATCCAGGACCTATCTGAAAGCTGTTTAAAATGCACAGTGAAGGGGAAAAAGTCACTGCAATACATCTTGATTTTGGTAATGTATGTGATGTCACGTCACAAAATTTAACTTATTATTAAAGTGAAATTAATTGACACTGGCTTGGATATGAATACTGTTATGGGGATTGATAATTTTCAGGGGGTTTGTAAACAAGGCATGGTGATAAATAGTGTGACATCCAGCCAGAGGTAGTTGATTAGTAGGGGTGCCAAAGAGATTGGTGTTAAGCCTGATCATATGCAACAATGTTATTAATGGTTTCAAAGAGAAAGTAAAGAGAATGTTAATGAAATTTGCAAATTATACAAACTAGGGTGGTGGCTGGAATAAATCCAATAAGAATGATGGATAGAATTTATTCCAAAAGATATAGACAGGTTCAATATATGGGTAATAAACAGCAAAATGGGATTCATTTTCAAAAAATGCAAATGAGGATAGATCAGGGAAAAAAATAAAAGAAAAAATGATTCCTGTAAAGTCACTACGAAGTTATTTAATTCGCAAGATGCTTCAGGGTTCTTTTTTTTGCTGGATCTTAATCTGCCTTTCTACCTCTGTGTCTGTCATTTCCCCCCCTCTGGCAAGCTCTCCATTACCTCTTTAAATGACCCAGGAATTTTCCACTCTTTTGCTTTTTATAAATATGATTTCCTTTGAACAACTGCCTCTTATTTTTTATTTCTGTTTTTAAAAGTATATGTTCTGGAATGTCCATGTTCATCTTCTTTGTGATATTTTTTTATCTCCTTCCTCAGAATCACTGTAATTCTTTACCATCTCACTTGGTAAATGTATTTGTTGGAATTGTGTCTATTTTTTTCTTTTTTGAGTGTGGTGGTGATCTCACAAGGTGCTTAGGAAGTCTTAGGGCCACTCCTGGTGATACTCCGGTATCTGGATCAGCCTAAGATTTAACACTGAACTAGTTTTACTTAGACCAACGAGTACTGAGGATAATCAGGCCCATACTTTATGGTTCTGAGGAGTTTCCAATAGTTCTTGGGAGGTCATGTGGTTTCAGGGATTAAAGACCAGTCAGGAACATGAAAAGAATGTTCTCTAACCCTTGTAATATCTTCTTGGCTCCTGGATTTCTGGTAACTCCAGAAAAAAACATGTATTGTTCTGGAGGCTAAAGTCTTGTTTTATGGTCCAGCATGGTTGGAATCTTGGTGAGAACTCTTAGTTATCTTTACATCGCTTTGCTCAGAGGGTGTGTTTATTTGTACATGTGTGTGTGTGTCTGTGTGTGTGTGTGTGTGAGAGAGAGAGAGAGAGATAGAGATAGAGATAAATAGACACATAGTGAATCAGAGAGATGAAGAGGCAGAGACAGAGAATCTACTGCTGCAATCTAATGTTAGTCACTTCCAGAGGTGCTACTTCCAAATACCATTACATTGATGGCTAACGTTAGGGTTGAAACATAAACTCTGGGGGAATATAAACACATAGTTTAGAGAAAGCATTCAGAAAAGATTCAATGACATACTCTAGAAAAAGGGTTATTTCAGGAACTGGTTTTTACTATCAGTTATTATTGTTCTTAGTAATAGCATCAACTCAAATTTTGTTTTATGATACACTAAGTCTTCTATGGTTGGCTATTTCTTCGTTCTTCTTCTTTCCTTATCACTTCATACACTGCATGGTGGATCATAGGGCTTTTAGAAAACCAGGGGGCAGCAGGGTGACATAGATTCTTTCTGAAGCAATGAGTCTTATTTTATTCTGTTGTTGATTTTGGGTTCAGTAGGGTAATAGAGAAGCCAGATAAAGTGCTTTCTCAATTTGTTTTACAGGTGTTTCAGAGGGAAGCATGTGGGATTTTCACTTCTGAGTGGTGCACAGTTTCAAACACCCAGTAGAGGCTTTCTGGTGTCTTTCTGGTGAGGTCATGTCTGAAGAGCATGGCAAAGTATGGGCCAGATGCAGCTAGCTGATTTGAGTTGGGGTACAAAGCTGTGAGAGTGGTCAGAGGGACAGTTAGCTTGATTTATTTAAGACAGGTTTGGAGTAGGGAGGGATAAAGCATTGGAAAGAAAGAAATTCTGCAAACATCTGACATGTGGGAACCCCATGGAGAGAACAGGATCTTGGCGCTTTGTAAGCCTTGGAATGAGCAGTTTGGATAACAAAGAAAAAGAGAAACATGATTCCAGTATTTCTTTTGACTTATGCCAATAGAATTCCTCTGGCTCTGGAATAGTCATTGTGGGTGAAGTGGGGGGCTATTATATGCATAAACCTGCAGAAATTAGAAATTCTCAGGAAGGTTGCAGCTAGTTAGGTTAAGATAGACATATGCATTTTCTGATATGAAGATGTTCTAACAACTACCCTATCCTGACAAAATATGTTCACTAACCAAAGCAATGTTTGACCTGGTCTGCAGGTCAGCTTCAGTTGACAAGATAGAAGCTGAATTTAGTTAGAATAGGCTGTGCTACAGCCAGATTTAAGACTACTCTCATGGACATAACTGGATGCATGGTTTCTTGTGAGATTCACAGGATTAAAGGAAGTCAAATAAAATTATTCAAGTTCATTGAAAACTCTGCTCCCACAATATCTATTATTCAGTGCTGAAAGCAAATCACATCAAGATGACAGAGAAAGGCCCCTCTTAAACCAATAACAAAGAAAATAGAACAGGAGATAATGCTGATTAAAGCACAGTGGTTCATCCTTGTCCTATTTCTCATCTTTTTCTTCTCCTCTGAGCTAGTGATACTGATCTCATTCATTTTGTATTTCCCAACAACTACTGACACCATACAACATTCAGTCTCTGGATGAGATTATATTTTGTGACCCTTTATTCAATAACTACACCTTTTAGCTAGTATAGTACCAATGTATTTTCATAATTTATGTTACATGATTCAAGAAAATATTTTGAAATTCAAGAGTTTTTCTTTTATTGCTTATATTATCTTATTATGGGGGATTATGGATTCAAATTATAGGACTACACAACAGATATATTTTCTTACTAACTCCAGTGAAACCATCACTTCCCTTTTTAGCATTAGATGAAGTGTAAATTGAAGTTCATTGAACTATTTTTCAACACAAAATAGTATTTTTAAGATGTTGTTTATCTTTCTCCTATATAAGAGATTCATTGATTTTAGTAATGGGCAAAGACTGGAGGAAAAGATCAGGGTTCACATGGATTGAATGATATATGGAAATAGCTATTTCTTGAATTTTCCTTGATTTTCAGAATTTCTTTTTGGGTCCCACCCAACAATGCTCAGGGCTTACCCCTGGCCCTGTGCTTAGGGATTATTGTTAGCAATGCTCGGGATTAAACCTGGACCAGACACATGCAAGGAAAGTTTCCTATCTGAACTACTATCTGTCTGGATCAGTTTCCTAATGATATTATTGATGCTAATTTCTAGGATTCAACGTACGCCATTTGTAAACCCAGAAAAACAGGGACTGGCATTTAGTGATGGTTAGAAAATATTGATTTAATTTAAGAGAAAGGTAAGTTAGTGATATTTTGGGACTAAATTCGGTGTACACTTTCTCCTTTTGCCCTTGCACTACTGATATTTTTTATCTTATACACCAACCAACCCTTCCTCAAGGCTTTTCACATACAGTTATTTCTTTTTAACTAGTCTTTCCTTAATTGGAATAATTAGTTCTTTTATTCTGTTAAGAGTTTTTTTCTCACACAAACCTTTCTTGATCATGCTGGACATTTTCTAATAGCCCTTCAGATACACTTTCTAATCTCTCCACCTAGTATGTGATCAGAAGCACTAATTGGCTTCTACTACCTCTGGCTTTCTCTTGACTGGAATGCCAAAGGCTAGAGAGATTATGTTTACTTCCTGTTTCTCTGATAACTTAGAAAGATGGATGATATATTTCTGCTAGAAACTTCTGTTGAGAGATGCTTTCTACAGGCTCAGACTCTCATTTCACCCTACAATGGTAGCTAGAAGTAAATTTCTGTCATTATTACTCAATGTTCATATTTACTCTACACACACAAAGAAACTATGTTATTTTCTGAATGATCTCACTCTGGTCATAATTACATATTATATACATTATTTTTTCAGGTTTTTTTTTTTTTTTGGTTTTTGGGCCATACCCGATGACGCTCAGGGGTTACTCCTGGCTATTCGCTCAGAAGTTGCTCCTGGCAGGCACGGGGGAACATATGGGGAACCGGGGGATCGAATCGCGGTGCGTCCTAGGTTAACGCAGGCACCTTATCTCCAGCGCCACCGCCCGGCCCCATTTTTTCAGTTTTTTAATTTAAATACCATAGTTACATAGTTGCTCATATTACAGTGTTTTTAATTTATTTAAAAATATATCACATAGTTGAGACAATTGATCATAATACATTTGTTTTAGGAAGAACAATGGCAGTTATTAAAAAACAGAGAAACTAATGAGATGGAAGAGAAAAGGTTCAGTAGAAAGTATAATTTTAAAAATCGTTGACTCTCCAATCAACTCATTAAAGGCCTAGCAGAAGGTTTAATATGCTTTTCTTTTTTTTGGGGGGGGGGATAGGAGTCAAACAAATGCAGTAAAAGTGGTGTTAGAGTGGCAATTGTTTACATAGGCACAGCAAAATGTGGAAGATATGGAAAGGAAAATCCTTGGTCTAGATATAAGGAGACCTCACCCCTGAAGTTTTCTGGCATAAGAACAAATCTAGGCTCTGAGCTTACTAGGTTGTCCAATCCAGGTCATTGTCTGTAGTGCAAATAAATTGTATTTCTGCATAGTCACTGCTGTTGGTGTCAGGTTTCTGTAGTTAGAGATCTTGGATTCTGTGCATATCCTACATTGAAGTCAGGATGATGTGGAAAATCCTCTAGTTTCACCTTACAATTAGAGGGCAATGTGGATAGTCCTTCCCTGGAAGCAGGTTGTTGTTGTTATTGTTGTGTATGTGAACATTTTAAAGGGATTATTATGTTACAGACCCTACCCTGATCAGTGATTGTGCCCTGCCCTAGGGTGTGACCTGGCATTTTGCTCCCACCCTAGGATGGTACCTGATTCTGTTCCCAAGATTGGGTGGTACCTGATCCCACCATTGAGTGGTACACGATTCTGGGGCATAAAAGCAAGGGTCTGTGGAAGGCTGGGGGCTTTTTTTTTTTTCCTGGAGCCTATTCTTAGGTCTTTTGGCTTCAGCCTTTTCACGGAATAAAGAGCTGTTTTCTTCGGAACCATGACTGCCTGTTCGCTTTCGTCCCGCCACATTCACCTCAGAATCGCCGGCTGAACAGGGTAACAGATGCGTGGTTCGAGCTGGA
This sequence comes from Crocidura indochinensis, assembly GCA_004027635.1. Lineage (NCBI taxonomy): Eukaryota > Metazoa > Chordata > Mammalia > Eulipotyphla > Soricidae > Crocidura > Crocidura indochinensis. The sequence goes on along the minus strand of PVKC010001736.1, from coordinate 34,458 downwards.
GGAGAAAGACCTCATCCTCCATTCCTCCATCAGTCAATCTCATCAGGGGCTGACTTGCAATAGTTATGTCTTCTTGGTTTTAAGGGACCTCTCTTTGGAGTAGGTCGATGCTGAGGTAGCGGTAGGGTCTTCTGTGGTAGAGGATTGCTCCCCAGGTGATGTTATAGACAACCATGACTGTTTAGTAGATGGCATCCTGGTTCAGGGGTGAATAGACAATGCCCATTCTTCTGAGGCCTGAGCAAGGTCATTATGACAATGTTCAGGGTGTAAGGTTCCACTGCATTACAGGATTTGTTTGTTCCTATTTTTACTTGATAAGAACTTGCCTGTAGGGCCTGGAGAGATAGCACAGTGGCGTTTGTCTTGCAAGCAGCAGATCCAGGACCAAAGGCTGGTTGATTGGTTGGTTGGTTTGAATCCCGGTGTCCCATATGGTCCCCTGCGCCTGCCAGGAGCTACTTCTGAGCAGATAGCCAGGAATAACCACTGAGCACTGCCAGGTGTGGCCCAAAAACCAACCATCCAACCAAAAAAAGAACTTGCCTGTATATTTAGTATTGTCCCATTTTAACGTGCCTATGCAAAAGCAGAACAATGCCTTATGGTGTTATTGGTGCATATAGGGACTGCTGGAACAAGTCCAACAATCCCCTTAACTTGATTCTAACATAAGCTCTAAATCTAGGGACTCTTCTACCAGAATTCCTTATTGAACAGATCATAAAGAGAAGAACAGACAAAACAGTGGGGAAAAATCGTCATTGTATAAGAGAATATTCAGTAAGGGTTATAGCTGTTAAGGGAATACATACAAGATATTCAAAACATATATAGGTGCCCCTTTTATGTTTTTGAAATAGTTGGGGGTGTGTTAAGTCTGGTGAATCACTTTGGTCTGTGGTTTGGCTTATGCAGTCTGATAACCGTTTGGTGATGAACCCATATCAGGAAAAATCCTTGAGCTGTGACTTCTCTGAAACTGAGTCTCTTAGCAAGGAAAGGCCCACAATGAAGGAAGGAGAGGGAAGGAGGCCTCTGAGAGTAGATCAATAGTAACAGAGTATTGGGATCCTCTTAGGCTGAGAGTCTATCATATCACCTAGGGTATGGTTTGGCAGCTGGTTTTGTGTGGGATAATTATCTGCTTCTCGAGGAGCCAAGAATTGAAGGTAAAAGGGTTAAATGTGGGGTAATGGTGGTTGGGGGTGAGGGAGTGAAGGAATACACATGAGCTTGTATGGTGATAAGAAAAGACAAAATATAATAAGGACATTCTGCATCTGTAAAACATACATTAATTATAGAAAATGCTATTGATTAATATCATATAATATCATGCCCCCGCACTGTTTTGAAAATGGAAACCAGTGAGAGATAAAGTTGCTGCTGATTGCCCCATGCCAGCCAGCCAGAGCTAGCCTCCAGAACGAAAAAAGATTCAGTGTAGAACCAGAAACTAGAAATCTTCCAGCCCCCTCCCTAATCTCTTCCCTTGTGTGATGGGGAAGGACAGGGCATAGTCTTGGGTCCCCTCCAGAGTACCCCCAGAACACACCTTTCTGGCCTCCTGGGTCAGCACCCAGGCATGCCCATGGAGTATGGGAGGAAGGGGGGAGATGGCTGGGAGCCTCCCTACATACATTAGTTTTTAAGTGAGCAGTCTTTCTCTATACTTTCACACCAATAATTCAGTTTAAGTTTGACTTTTCTTCTTGCCAGGACACTGACTGTCATAGTATATTATCCAAATAAGTTTCCTACCCTCATGTTATTCAAATGGAATTTTTCTTTATACATGTATGTGTAATATAAACATGTTTGATTAATGAAGCCTTTCATGATGCTTCATTCCACCAATTAAATAAGGTAAAGGCTTCTTTCAAAGTTCTATGGCTACCTGGTGCTAGTGTGTAGCTCAAAAAATATTGTTGAGTGACTAAACCAATATAGGAATAAATAACAGATACTAAAGAGGTTTTCAGACAACTAGTGTCATTAAATAAGCAATTTTTATTGTCCAGACATTATTCTTTTAATACCCATGCATCACATCATTTATAACGATATTTTATCAGTAAGTATGATCAATGCCATTTAAATAAATTTTGGGAGTTTATACAATTTTCCTTTTTTTTTTTGTTTTTGGGTCACACCCGGCAGCGCTCAGGGGTTACTCCTGGCTCCATGCTCAGAAATTGCTCCTGGCAGGCACAGGGGACCATATGGGGCACCGGGATTCAAACAGATGACCTTTTGCATGAAAGGCAAACGCCCTACCTCCATGCTATCTCCCGGGTCACACAATTTTCCTTTTTTAAATCTTTATTTAAGCACCATGATTACAAACATATTTGTAGTTGGGTTTTAAAAATGTTATAAATAAAGAACAACTCCCTTCATCAGAGTAACATTCTCATCACCAGTAACCCCATCTCCCTCCTCCGCACCCATTGCCTATATTCGAGATAGATATTCTATTTCTCACACTCACTTCCATTGTCATGATAGTTATCAGTGCAGTTAATTCTCTAACTGGACTCACCACTCTGTGGTAAGCTTCAGATAGTGAGTCATTTCTTTTTGCCCTCATCTCTATTGCCTCTGTGTATTATTACAATAATGTATTTTATTTTTCTTAAATCCCATAGATGAGTGAGACTATTCTGTATCTACCTCTCTTCCCCTGACTTATTTCACTCAGCATAGTGGTTTCTATGTCCGTCCATGTATAGGAAAATTTTATGACTTCATTTTTTCTGATGGCTGTATAGTATTCCGTTGCATAAATGTACCACAGTTTCTTTAGCCACTCATCTGCTGTTAGGCATCTGGGTTGTTTCCAGATTCTGGCTATTGTAAATAATGCTGCAATGAATATTGGTGTGCAGAAGGCACTTTTGTGTTGTGTTTTATATGATATGGAGCATTTTTTCATGTGTCCTTTGGTCATTTGTATTTCTTCTTTTAGAAATTATCTTTTCATCTCTTCTCCCCATTTTTGATGAGGTTAGATTTTTTTCTTGTTAAGTTCTGTCAGTACCTTGTATATTACCTTGTAATATCTTAGATATTAGTTCCTTATCTTATGGATATTGGGTAAATAGTTTCTCCCATTCTGTGTGTGGCCTTTGTATCCTCATCACTGTTTCCTTTGAGGTGCAGAAGCTTATTAACTTAATATAGTCTCATTTGTTTATCTCTGCTTCCACTTGTTTGGACAGTGCAGTTTCTTTCTTGAAAGTTCAACATACTACTGAAAGTACTTGCCATAGCAATTAGGCAAAAAAGATATCAATGGCATTCAGATAGGAAAGGAAGAAGTCAAGCTCTCACTGTTTGCAGATTACATGATACTATATTTAGTAGTATGAAAAAGCTATGAAAAAGCTGCTAGAAACAATATATTCATATAGAAAAATGGCAGGTTACAACATTAATATGCAAAAATAAGTGGCTTTATTATATACAAATAATGGTAGAGAAGAAATGTACATAAAGAACGATTCATTTCACATTAGTGTCACACAAACTCAAATCCTTTGAGTCAATTTAACTAAAGAGGTGAAGGACCTATACAAAGAAAAGTACCAAACACTACTTCAAGAAATAAAGAGGACACAAGAAAATGGAGACAAATACACTGCTCATTGATTAGAAGGATTAAATTATTAAAATGGCATTGTACAAATTTAAAGCAATCTCTCTAAGAATACACATAAGTTCTTCAAGGAAGTAGATCAAACACTCCTGAAATTAATCTGGAACAATAAACACCCAAGAAGAGCTAGGGAACCCTTGGGAAAAGGAATATGAGAGGTATCACTTTTACTAACTTTAAATTGTATTACAAAGCAATAGTCATTAAAACAGCATGGTATTGGAATAAAGACAGACCCTCATATCTGTGGAATAGACTAGAGTATTCAGATAATACTCCCTAAATATACAATAAATTAATCTTTAATAAAGAGGCAAGAAATGCAAAATGAAGCAAGGAAAGCCTCTTCAACAAGTGCTGTTGGGACAACAGGTCAGGCACATGCAAAAAAGCAAACCCAGACCTCCATCTAACAGAATGATCAAAGATCAAACCCAAACAGATAAAAGACCTTTATATCAGACCTGGGATCATAAAGGAACATATAAGGAACATGTAGGTACACATAGGGAACATGTAGGGAAAACACTCCATGACATTGAGACAATTTTCTATTTTAATTTTTTCTTCCTGTTTTTGGACCTTTCCTAGCAGCACTCAGGGGTTACACCTAGCTGTGCATTTAGAATTACTCCTGCAGACTTGGGGGAAACAGAATGCTGGGCATTGAACCCAAATTGGCCACATGCAAGGCAAATGCTCTACTCACTTTTGCTATCATCAAGCCCCTGATTCTATGATTTTCAAGAGGACATACAACTACAAAATATCAAACATATAATTTAAACCTGCTTCTGTCTGATGTAGGGTCCCCCACTTTTTATTAGTATACCAAAATTGTTGGAGATTGAAAAATATAGATTCTAGTAGTCTTTCCACTCTTCTCTCTATGTAGAATGTAGATAGTTTAATTAAGATACTTGGTTCCTGGGGCCCGGAGAGATAGCACAGTGTTGTTTGCCTTGCAAACAGCAGATCCAGGACAAAAGGTGGTTGGTTTGAATCCCGGTGCCCCATATGGTCCCCCGTGCCTGCCAGGAGCTATTTCTGAGCAGAGAGCCAGGAGTAACCCCTGAGCACAGCCGGGTGTGACCCCCCCCAAAAAAAAAGATACTTGGTTCCTTATAGACCACCAGATGAGCAATTCTGTCAGATTCAGATTCTGTGACTGATAAACTATGTCATAATTTTTCTTTCATGATGAACAAGAAGACTAGCCTACAGATGTGGCAGACTGGTTCTCACTTAGGTGCCTTTTATTGCTTTTGTTGTGTACCAAAATATATTAAAAGGTTTTCATTTTTTATGTATATGATGTGAAAAGGTTAATTCTACACCAAACAGAACACCTGTCAAAAATTAGAACCTCAGTTTTCTAAATCCCCAGTTTGTTTTTGATGGTTCCTGTAACACATACAGAAGATAATCTCTAAATTATACAGAACTTCATGATTAAAATATTTTGCCACCTTTTAAGGTTAGAGAAGAAAGAAAATGTGGCTTTGGAGACACAGTGTCAAATTAAGTGATAACAGACCCATAGAGGCACATAATAAATATGCATAAAGAGACTAAAAAAAGCATTTCTAATAGGTCCAAAGCATAGGAATTTGCTATGTGTGAAATTGAAAGACTTCCTAGGGAAAATCCTTGGCCCATTTGCTTTCAAATTTACGTTTTATGCTCTTTTATTAAAAAAAAATCTAAGCTCCATTATTTCCTTGCAGAGAAATCTTATCAAAGGAATAATCTCATAGCTCTGCCTAGAGAAAACTTTTTCTGATGACAGGTAGTTTATATGTTATTTGCCAGCCAACAGGCTGGGAAGCATTTTTGTTTTGTTGTTGCTTTTTCCCCTCCAAAATTCAGGGCTATGTACTAAGGAATAAATAATAAATGAAACGTATTCTTAAGTATTTATTTATTTGTTTATTTATTTTTCTTTTTAGTTTTGGGGTAATAACTGGTGATGTTCATAACGTAATGCTCTTCCCTCAGGAATTACTCAGTTGTGATCAGGTGTCTCAAAATGGGATACCTAGGATCAACCTTGAGTCAAAAAGCACACAAGTCAAGTGTCTTACCTTCTGTACTTTCTCTCTGCACCTCCTCAGAATTATTTATTCAGACCATCTGAAGTAGACATGGCAGGTGATAAAATATGGCAAAGAAACCAAAGGAAATCTATAATTCTATAATTTACATGAGGATACTGGTTGTTCATTTGTTGTAACTGGGAGTAGTGAAGATGGTTCAAGAATGTCAGTCTGGGGAGTTGTTTATGCCTGGGAATGACTTTCTTGAGGAAGGGGAGGCTTTCCGCTGTTTGTAAACTGATGTACCAGAACTTGGAGAAGAAAGGTGAACTATCTTCTGATGAAAAATTTCACATATGGTAGTTTGGAACTAGGTCTGCATTCAGTACAACTTTGTATCCAGTTGAAAACAGTGAAAAGTTGTGAACAAGAGTTTTCAAAATATATGTAAATTCAGATGCCTATGTTTGCTGTTAAAAAGATGTATGTCATTGTTTTTTCTCCATTTTTCCATTTTCACCTTACAAGACATTAAAAGAAAAGCATAAATGGAAGAAATAAAGGAGAATGAAAAGAAACTTTTTACTTTTCAGCTTTTTTTCTGTGTCCTAAGAAAGTTTGCAAATTTGCATGCGGTTCGACCTCTTTGCCCAAGATTTATAACAATGGTGAAATTACTCACTTATGGAGCCAAAGATTTCAGACCTTTTCTGCATATTTAGGTATTTAGCAATTTTGTATTATTTCAATAGCTTTATAAGCTCAGGAGGTATACTGGATTAAAAAATGTTTTTATCCTCTTAATTCAAATAATAAGGTTTTGGAAAGGTGCTTTAGATTACTTATATAATCCCCAAAATGGCATCTGGATTTTGTTGCTATGTAAAAATTTGGGTTACTTCAGGAACAACTCAATAAACAGACTTGACTATTAGATAAAGATGCCTTCAGTTAGTTTGAGATCTTTCATGAATCAGGTTTATTTTCAGTTCTTTTTGAATAACATTTTAACAGCACCAAAGAACACAAATGTGCTAATATATTCTTTATGTATTTCATCTTACAGGCTATGAGCTGGACTCTTTATAGCTAGTGAGTTACTTAAATTGACCTTTTTTAAATCTAGGTAAGAGTGAGGAAATAATGATTTATTGAATAAAATTTTTATGCCTTTTCTAGGAGCTTTACAATTGATCTTTCATTTAGTTCTCAAAATGGCAGTCAAACTAGATATCATTTTCTTATCATATCTGAAATTGGATGATAATACACAGCTCAAAGACATTATCAAGATATGATGAGATAAAATCTGTGTACTAGTTAGTTTAATTTCTTTCTTGTAGCTACAGCCATTATCATCTTCATTTTATTTTACCACACTAGTGTTATCCAATTAATAGGAGCTGGAATTAAAGCTTTCTCATAAAAAGTCCAAACGAAGATACACATAAGTAAATAGAATGGGAAAATTACTTTACTTATTTATTACCACTTTTGTGTAAGAAATACGTTTATGTAGAATAAAATAATAAAAGACCCTTTGGATGGAGCTGGATGGTGATGGGATGAATGGATTTTTAAAAATTAAGTTGAATTTAGGTGAATTAATTGGACTGTATCTATCACCCAAATCTTGGTTATTAGCACTTTCCTCTAAGTAGGCTCTTAATTAATATTTATTTATTGTTTTAGTTTTTTTGAAGTCACCCCTCAGCGGAACTCCTGGTTCTGAGCTCAGAAATCTCTTCTGGCTTGGGGGACTATATAGGATGCCAGGGATCGAACCCAATTCCGACCTATGCTAGCCACATGCAAGGCAAACATCTTACTGTTCTGCTACCACTCCGGCCCCAAGAAATAATATTTCTTGATGTGAAGAGGAGATATACAGACTGACCTGGATCATCTTAAAGTGCAGAAAATAAGAAGTGCTAAAGCAATAACAATAGAAATAAACCCCACACCAAGGATAGAGCTATGTCGGAGGAATAAAAAGCCAACAGAATAAATTATAACTAAAACTAGAAGCACAAGAAAGACTTAAAAATGGTATTTAACTTAAAGTAGAAAAAAATTGAATCCATACTGACAAAAAACTCTTTCATGGGAAATTTACTCAGATAGAAGAATTCCAAATTATTCAATTTTTCTGTCTTCAAGAAGTTAGAACCCAACTCTTCACTCACTAATGGCAGACAATGAATTGTGGCTTCCTTCCCGAGAGCATGCTGGGGATGGTAGAAGCAGAGTAATTTTAAAGAGAAAAGATTAGGCAAGCAACAGCTTAACCTGGTGATCAAAGTCAACATTAATAGAAATAACATACTAATGGCAATGCTGCAGGCAAAAACAGTACTTTGCCTCTGTGGTCTTGCTCCTCACATGCTTTCTAAGCCCAATGTAATTATATATTTAAAAAAATCTGAAAAACAAGTTGGGAGACATTTTACAAAATACTAGATCATAATTCCTCAAAATTGCCAAAGTCATAAAAAATAAAGTCTGGAGAATTTAAAGGAGACATAATCATGCATGCTTTAGTATGCTGAAATAGTAAAAATATACGAAGTATGATGTGCAATGTAAAGATATTGATTATATTTTATTATACCACACATATTTATATATGTTGTATCTTATCACATATTTTTATAATGTTTATATATATAATACAGATAACCAGAATATATTTCTCACATATATTTTGTTCACAGCATCTGGCTCATAGTTCACAAAAATCTTGAGATATTCTAGGTTCTGGAGTATTAGGGTTGTCTTTTGTTTTTTAATAAGGTGCCTTTGGGATCTGTACCTGAAGGTGGGCCTGGTTGCTCCAGGATGCAAATTAAAATGTAGTCCTTTCACTTTTGATCTTCCAGGAAGAGAGGAGGTTTGGAGGTTGAGTTCAACCACCAATGGCCAGTGAATTAAATGTCAAGCATTTATAATTAAAGGCTCTTAAAAACCAGGAGAAAAAGGCTTCATAGGGCTTCCAGTTTGGTGATTTGCGCAGCTTTGGGGAGAATGACATGCTAGAATAAGGCATGACATCTCAGTGCCTTTCCCCATAAATTGTGCTATGCTGTTCCATCTGGATATTCCTAAGTTATATCTGTGAGTCAACACACTTCCTGAGCTCTGTTGACTGTTAAAGCAAATTAACTTAGGAGGGTGTTTTAGGAATTTTCAAATTATAGTAAGAAATCGCGATAATGTGGGCTAGAACAGGAACCTGAATTCATGAAACACTGTCAAATCAATCACAGCTCTCTCCATGTCAGAAACTAAGTTAATCACCAAATAACACTCGGAACTCTCTTGCTTAGACTGTATAGGTAGATCTGGTTAGGGAATAGCATAAAAGGGCAATTTTCCTATGTGTTGGATTTGAAATAAGGCCAAAATTTCCACTAGATTTTCTTAAGTCTATTTCTACAAAGGTCCCACACAAAAGGTAGCAAATAAACAGGGTTTTGAGAATGAGATAAAATGTCATTATTAATCACAAAGGAAGAATATCTGTAAATACATTTTCCCCTCTTCAAACCTATATACTTGAATATCAGGACATACACAGAGTCAGGAGAAACTTGCCCTTAGTCATATTTTTTCTTTGGATTTTGGGCCACCTCCAGTTACTCAGGAATTACTTCTGGCAGTGCTTAGGGGACCATATGTAATGAAGGAGATTGAGCTCTGGCTGACCTCATGCAAGGTAAATACCCTACTCGCTGTACTATCACTCTGCCCCCACCCCAAAACATCTTGTTTCAAGATGCTTTGGATGACCTAAATGTCTACTATTTAATTCTCCTCTTTTTATCTAAGTTCTGTGCATTTTGATCCCTGTTTATATATTACAGGAAATGATCTTGATTTATCTACTAGTTAAGAATGTTTCTTTTTGGGGCTAGAACAGTGGAGCAAGTGGTAATGCATCTGCCTTGCCCACGCTATTCTAGGATGGACTGCGATTTTATTCCCTGGCATCCCATATGATCTCCCAAGCCAGGAATGATTTCTAAGAACATAGCCAGGAGTAACTCCTGATAGTCACCGGGTGCACACTTGGGGAACCATATGGGACTCTGGGGGATTGAACTGCGGTCCATCCTGGGCCAGCTGCATGCAAGGCAATCACCATACCGCTGTGCCATTGCTCCAGCCCTTAGTTAATAATATTTCTGTGGAATATGGAGATAAAATTGGGACCTGTAACAATTTCTTTTTATCTTTTATAAATTGATTATTTCTTTATTTCCTGTAGAGGTTTCATGAAATACGAAATTTGGGGATGAAATAATTAAGGTGAGTTTTTGATTATTTTTGAGCCATACCTGGTAATGTTCAGGGGTTACTCATCCTGCATGCAGGAATTATATATGGGGTGCCAAGGATTAAACCAGGGTCAGCTATATTCAAGTCAAACATTCTACCTGTTGTACTATTTCTCTGGGCCCAAAATAATAAGTAGCTTAATGTGTGGGAATGAGGGCCATTCAGTATATTCAGAATGCTTATTGGACAGGAAATAATCAGTCCAAAAAAAGAGGCCTGCACTCTTTTTTCCTACTGTTGGTTTTTCTAGTACTTTCTACTGGAAAAGCAGCAGTCGAATTTCCTTATAACTAACAGTTTCCTTCAAAAGTTTCCTCTAACCAGTTCTGTAGATTACACCCAATTAGCCACATTCCTTGAGTTACAATTGATAATTGGCCATTATCTGAACACATGTCAACCCTGAAAGGAGCTGACTGTCAAGAATAAGCCAAGCCTATAGAGTGCTGACAGCCACAGGGGCTCATAGAATGGATCTGGTCTTTGTTGATTACCCTCTTGAGTAATGCTGCACATACCAAAATGCTGAATGAGAACTTTAACATAAAAAACTTTTTTTTCTTCATAAAATGTACCTGATTACTAAAAGATTGAATAGGGCCGAGGGGGGAGGTCTTAAAAAAAATGACAAGCCTCCAAACTCTTTTCGTGCATGAATATTATCAACACACAGTTTCACTGTCTTTGACACATACTGATGAAATCAAAGGCAGCAATTAAACTTCCTGCCCAGCGGAACAGTTTTACATGCAATGTTATGGATTTGATGACTTAATTTATGGATCATTGTGCTATCGGTGATTCTTCTATCTAATGGTAACTAATACTAATGTACTCATCAAGATCTTAGGTGAAACATGGTTTCAGTAATGTGTTTTCTTAGATGGGTAAATTATAGCTCTCAATTGATAAGATGGCTTGAAAGTTAATTTTATGTGTCAACTTGGCATGGCACCATCAGGTGTCCAGATAATTGGGACAATTGATCAAACACTATTTTGAATATGTCTGGATGAGACTAACATTCAGATTAGTGGATTGAGTAAAGTAGATTGCCTTTCTCAATATGGGTAGGCCTTCTCTAATCAGTTAAAGGTCACAAATAGATGCCAAATACTAATATTCTACAGATAGATAAATTTTCCTGCATGAATGCCTTCTATTTGAGACAAGTAGTTATAAATCTCTAGATCATTTAGATCTTAAGTTTGCTGACTGCATATCCTATGACTTATTAACTGCCAAAATCATTTGAACTAATCTAAGGCTGCTAAATTGGAGTATGCCAAATTGGGTTAATTAAGCAACGAAAGTTATATTCTTATAGTTCTGGAAGTGAAAAATGTGCAATTAATATGTCAACAAAATTGGTTTCTTTCTTGACCTTCATCTCTTCTGCTTTCTCTATATCTTCACTTCACCCTTCTTGCTTGTATTTCTGAGTCTAAACTTACTAGTCTTTTATTTTGCAGGGTCTCTCAAGTAGTGCTCCAGTGATCTGGGATTCCCTCCAGGGAATTCTTAGTCAACCAGGCTAGTAGTTTAATGCAAGATTATAAGGATATTATATTGCTTAGGTCCTGTATTGTTGAGGACTAACAGCCACACTGTAATATATGTGCTATATGGGGGCCATGTGATGCTAGGGATTAAACAAGCACAAGAAACAAGTACTTAAAGTTTAAGTCTTAAACCCTATGCTGTCTTTAATCCCTTAATTTCTAGTCTTACAAAGACAACAGTTACACAGGATTAGGGCTCATAATAGTGACCCTAAAGTCAATTACTACTTTATAGGGTACTCCCTATATCCAAACACACTCACATTCTAAGGCAATGTCAGAAAGGTTAAAACTTTAGCATATAAATTTGTGAGAAGAGGGAGACAGGTCAGCCTATAACAGAACCCTATTTATGATGTCCATAGCTTTAAAGTCTGACCTAGTGCTTTTAAAGCAAATTCTGGAATGGCCCTATAGAGAAAAAATTAATTTAATCAGGTTGTTTTGAGCCCCAATACACTTCACTTTAAAGCTACCTGCTATTCTCCTCTATGAAAACAGTTGAAAGGGTAAGGAGTAGTTGAATGACTCTAGAGATACAGAGAATGCTAGGAAAGGACATAAAATTGCCATTAGACTCCTAAATGTTTAGAAGAGAAATTGTGGTGGATTGCTCTGAGGGCATCTCAACATAAAAGGAAAGGCTTTTAGCTGTGTAGCTTCTCTGTGAACTCCTTGCCATCAAATTCTTCTTAAATGGAAACCATACATTAACCTTGTGTATTAGTTAGGACTCCTTGATCAAAGGTTACAGAAAGAAAGTGCATACTCTTTATGGAAAAGGGGGCATTTATTGGCAGTAATATGAGTATTTTGTGGAAGGCCAGAATAACCAAGTAACAGAATGTAGGAAGGAAGCAAAGCTCAGTAATAACTAGAAGTAGCAATTCAAATGTCATCTTGTCTTTATCTTGTTGTCCAGATTAGGCTTTTAGCTACCATTGACATCCTCTTTTCTTTCTTAACTCCTTTACTCGTTCACTTTTACCTACCAGGTCTGAGAAGAACACCACTATTCAATAAAGATTTATGAAGATACTCAGATATATAGAAGACCATCCAGTGATGGCTAACCTTTTTGAGCACGAGTGCCCAAACTGCCACATAATGCCCGGTCCTCCCAATGGCCATTTCGGTCCTGTTGCCAGGTGAGTTGCAAAGCAGACATCAGCACACTCACCTTCCGCCACGCCACATATCTTAATTGCGGTCCCCATCCCGTGTGCCAGCTGCAAGGCCTTAACGTGCCACCGCTGGCACGTGTTCCATAGGTTAGCCATCGACAGAGTGTCTTCAGATGCAATCTAATTTCTGAGTGGTCTCTGGTTTAGGTATAGGACCAGTATCTGTCTGTGGAACAATCAACTGTTACCAGTAGTAAGAGTTTGTTGTAGAAAGTTGCTTCTAGGGTGAAATTGGATGGAAGACAGTACAATTTAACCTACTGGTATTTTCTTTTGATAATAATCGCATCTATCAGTGAAGTGATTTTTATTTGACCCATGACTTCATTTAGGATTTTTAGTTGCATAATTAAAACAATACTTTGGTTTCTACATAGAAGGTTATGTTCTAGAATAGAACCATAAATATCTTGTAAAAATTCAAAATTTGTTATAAACAAACTAAAAGAACTAGCTAACAGCAATGAGTTATCTCTGTTATTTAAGGAGTCTAAAAAATTGAGTGAAACATTCTCAGCGTAGATGTTGGAGATATGTTAAAATAAGGCACTAATAGAATCATTCTATTTTTTTATATTTGAGGATATGTCTGAAAGCAAAAAAGAGGTACCATCAATGAACATTGTAAGTGCTAGGCATGATGTGTGGAGGAGAGTACATTGATCAAGATCTCTGGACACTCATTTACACCTGTAATATGGTCACAAAAACTCTTATTTGCATAGGGAATAGTCAATCATGTAGTCAAACAACCAGAGATATGTAAGCATAAGTCGCTGTATGGTTGTAAGCATATGTTGCTGCTATGTTGAGTCTGTTGATGGGGAATACTACTGCTGCTGTTGATTCATGGAAAGAGTGAGACGAAGAGATATACCGGGGCCAGGCGGTGGCGCTGGAGGTAAGTGCTTGCCTTGCCTGCGCTAACCTAGGATGGACTGCGGTTTGATCCCCCGGTTCCCCATATGGTCCCCTGTGCCTGCCAGGAGCGACTTCTGAGCGAATAGCCAGGAGTAACCCCTGAAGGTCACAAGAGATATATCGTTGTATAATGCAACTAGTTATAACACTGAGACTTGGCAGGCTATTCTTACTTGTTTCTCCACAAAGATATGAAATATTTTTCATCTCCCACAACATAGGGAAAAACATATAACAATGTGTTTGTTCACTCATTAGTTTACAATGTCCATCTAACTTTGTAGGTAGTTTACTTTTTCTTTAGAATAGTCATTAGAGTAACAGTAAATCCTTGTAGAGTGATTGCAAAAGCTATTCATATATTAATTTAATTATGTTGCTTTCTTTATGCTCAGACATATTTTTACTTTTCTCTGCATTCAAAGTAATATTTTATTGAAATACAAACTGTTGGGTAATATATACTGAGGCAAAGGATGTTGTGTGGTGTTTTATGTCAGTTGTTCAGGTATTCGCTATCTTTGCTACAATTGTAGGTATTAGAGATGTCAAGTTCTTTGTTTTTGATTTTTGTCTCTGCTTTATTTGAATTCATTAGGATGTCTGTATTTTGCAACTTTTTTTTAGCTGTAATTCATTCTTGATTCACATACTCTTATGGCCTGGCAGTATGCTGCAGAGGGTGTATTCTGTAACTGTGAAATCTATAATAAAACTCACTCTTTTGCTAGATTTATATTGTAGGGATGTGAACTTTAAGACTTGCTATATGCACATTTGCCTAAAATTGCCTGTATGAAAAAAAATCCTAATCAAAGATTGCTCATAGACAAAAAGCTATAAAACTGCCATAAAAATGAGAACTTTTGCATAATAATGGCTAAGTCCAAGTCATATTACACAAACAATTCTGAGCTAGCTCTCTGGGCTAGTAAAGCCTGGCAAATTTAGTCTAAACTTTTCTATAATCAGGTATAATGAAGCACCAAATCAGTTCATAAAAGTGGCATCAGAGAGGTCTAAGCAATATTACAACAAGTAGGGAGTTTGCCTTCCATGAAGCTGACCTGGGTTCTAGCCCCAGCACCACATATAATCTGAACATTGTAAAGTAATTCTTTGTTTGTTTGTGTTTTGGTGTCACACGTGGTGACCCTCAGGGTTTACTTCTGGCTGTGCTCTTAGAAATAACTCCTGGCTTGGGGGATCATATGGGATGCTGGGGATCAAAGTAGGGTCTGTCCTGGGTCAGCCTCGTGCAAGGCAAACACCCTACCGCTGCGGCACTGCTCTGGCCCCATGATGTAATTCTTTAATACAAATCAATAATTCTTGATCTTTAGAACCAGAATGCAGATTCTTAAGCGCTGCCCTGTGTGCTCCCCCAATGGTGTCAAAGAAGTCCACAATAGATTTGGGCATGTATTAGGATCTATATGTAATAGGATCATATGAATAGGAAATATGAACCCCAAAGTTCATATTTCAAGGAAATGCAGATATTTAAAAATTATGGGTCACTTAAAATAATTGTAAAAAAGAGAATGCTAAGAGATGACAATCACAAGAAGAATTATTTCACAAAAATCATAGGACCTGTTAATAAGATGTCTCAGTGAGGAATTAATACATTTCTGGAAACAAAAAATAAAAAGTATCATCAAGAAAATAAAATACATAGGTAATCTTTCAGTAATTCTTGTAGGATTCATTACTTATAGAAAATTTCATCATTTCTTATTTGTCTGAAAAAGTTTATATTTCTTCCTCAAATTTAAATGACTGTTTTGCAGGGTAGAGGACTCTAGGCTGAATATTTTTTATTCAAATATTCAAAAATTTCAATATACCATTCGACTTTGTTCTTGCTTGTAGGGTTTCATATAGTAGATCTTTTGTGATTATACTATTACCATTGTATTTTAGTTTTTTCTCCCTTGATACTTTAAGTAGTTTGTTTTTCTCTCCTTTTATATTACCATGTGTCTTGGGATTTTCCTGTTTGGGTTTATTTGTTTGGGCCTCTAGAATTTGTGGAAAAGTTTTATAGAGATAGAAACATTTTAAATTCCTATCTTCTCTAGTTATTTGTCTCCTTTCTATCTTTTCTCTCATTCTTGTACTCCTATAATTTGAAGATAGTTTCTTTTGCTATTATCCACTTTTATATTCACTGTTATCCACTATTATATTCTCTCCAACAGTTTAACTTTTTTCTTTTGCTACTTAATGATTATTGTTGACTTTTATTTTGTATTCAGATTCACTTATATACCTCTTCATATGAAAAATTCTTTTACTATGGCTTGCTAATATAATTTTCATCTTGTATTTTTAAGCTCCTTCAAATTTATTTTATGAATTCTTTCATACTCTTAATATTCCTTTGAGATGTTGAATATTTTCCCCAAGGATTGCCAACTTTTCACTGTCACTGTATAGACTGTTGATTTGATTCCTTTGCTACGCTAAAATTTTTTCATGCAATTGAGGACTTGCCTGGATTTCTTTCTTTATTTACAAGTACAACTGAGTTTCTTTGTTTCCCCTGTTGTTCTTAGAGCTTTGTGGATGCTGACATTTGGGCCATAGATTCCAGGTTGACTGTGTGCTACTCTTACTCATTATTGTACTGACAGATTATTGTTTTTTCCTCTGGTATTCAGATTATATTCATTATTATGTAATGGTATTTTATTGGGACAGGGAAGTGCAGATTTAGTTACTCCCATTTATTTAATAGAGTTTTTATGAAAGTATTTTGTCCTTCATTTAAGATTGTAATTTCCCTTCAGCCCTTAGATTGTGTGTGTGGATAGAATAAAGCCATTGTCCCTGTGTATTTATGGGTTTCTATGTGACCACTGGACGTGAAGGAGGTATCCTTGTGTCAAAGTATAAAGGAAGAGACATAGTCCCAGTTCCCATCAATGAACCTGGTTGGTGAGGTTATAAAATTGGCATCTGTTAGTGTGAATCCTTATTGCTGAGAAATGGACAGACCCGAAGAAAATAGGTCCTCATAGTCATGTTGTCAAAGCAGCTCAGGATGGAGAAGTAATCAGAAATGATATTTAAAATTAAAAACAGAAAATTAAATCATCTGGTTATTTGAATATAGCAACAAAATTGTCAAAATGCAAAAAATTGACAAAGAAAGAAAAGAACACAAAACATCATTCAGGGATGAAAAGAGGAATTTAATTTCAGCTCCTAGAGACATCAAAAGGATCAAAATATACTACTTTGGAAAAACTACACATAAACATTTGATAACTTAGATGAAATTGACCAGTCCCTCAAAAAAAAAAAAAAAAGAAGCAAAAACAAAAAGTGCCACAATTATATCAAAATTCAACAGATAAATTGAGTAGGTTTATAACTATTAAGGAAATTATATTTATAATTAAACATTCCCCTCCAAAAGAAATTTCTAGACCAGAATTATTTCACTAGAGAACTCTAACTATGCATTAAAGAAAAATTATCATCAATTGGACACAGTTATCTTCCAGAAAATAGAAGAGGGTGTAACATTCTAATTTGTTTTATGAAGTTAATATTATACTGCTACAAAATCAAAGACAAACGAGACTAATATCCATAATGAATGCACATTCAAAAATCCTTAACAAGATATTAGCAAATAAATTCAGCAGTCTATAAAAATGACCAATGGGATTTATTTCAAGGATGGATTAAAAAGAAACAAACTATAAATAGGTAGATAATGACTTGAATGAATCTTTAGAGTTATGCTGAGCAAAATTAAAAAAAAACTTCAAGGCCCAAAATGTTATGTGCTGTGTGATTCCATTTATATAACATACTGCAGAAATGGAGATCAGATGGTTAGTTTTCAGACATTAAGACAGTAGGAAAGTGACTGTGGCTATACATGTGCAAGATGAAAACTTTGGTGCAAATTTTTTTTTTTTTTTGGTTTTTGGGCCACACCCAGTGACGCTCAGGGGTTACTCCTGGCTATGCGCTCAGAAGTCGCTCCTGGCAGGCACGGGGGACCATATGGGAACCGGGGGATCGAACCGCGGTCCGTCCTAGCTAGCGCAGGCAAGGCAGCAGGCACCTTACCTCCTGCGCCACCTCCCGGCTCCCTGGTGCAAATTTTTAATAGCTTTATTTTATCTGTGTCAATATTAAGGAGTGATATTATACTATGATATTATCACTGGGGTCAAGAAGGCAGGTTTTTGCCCTTTTATAGAACTGCATATAACCTATATTATTTTCATATTAAAAGTGTAATACAAAACTTTAATAAACAGACGATATAAATGCAAATAGTGGACACTACTAAGGAATATAATAGTAATATATCTTAAGATACTAAATATGTGTTAGACTGAGAGATCAATTATTCCACATTAAAAGAAATAGAAAATTTTCTGGAGAACATATTCCAGGAAAATTTATATATCTTCAACTAACAGTGAAATCAAGAGACTGAATGTAATTAGTAACACAGTAAAGTTTCTATGTTTTTCTATTTGGTGTGTGGGGCATAACTAACAGTGATCAGTTATCCTGACTTCACCAGGTCAACACTCCTAGCAGACTCAGGGGAACATATGTGATGCTAGGTATTAAACCCAGGTTAGGTGCATGCAATGGCAAATGCTCTACTCACTGTTCTATAAGCTCCAGTCTCTCTCTCCTCTCTATTATCCATGTTTCTGTGATATAACTATTATATTTCCATTCACTTTTATAATCATTTAACATACATCCATCTATCTGTTAACAAAGTATTTATCAATTCACCCAGCCTTCCATCTATTTATGCAACTACTTTACTGTGTCTAGCTATTATAATTCAAGATTTTAGTCATAACTTTCTTTTGTAAGATGGACACATTTAAAGGGGTAAAATTATAGCCCTTTGTTTGGAGAGGGTTTGAGCCACCCCTGCCAATACTCAAGGGTTACTCCTGTTACTGAGCTCAGTAATTACTCCTGGAAGTCCTCAGGGGACCATATGGAATGCTTGGGGTTAAATTAGAGTTGACCACATGCAAGGGAAGTGCCCTACCCACTGAATGTCTTCAGCAGAGACTTCTCTTTTGGATGGCAATTGGTAGCTACCGCACTGCATGTGCTCTATATGTTCTTTTGTCTCTCCTGCCAGAATTTTAGCACTTTGTTACTATTTCTAATTATGCCATTGTCTACACTCAGTAAGAAATACATAATATATAATATAATAATTTACATATTGCTAGTTCTAATTATTTTTTCAGTGTGGAGTAACTTATAAATGCAGCACATATGTCTTAGTTAGATATTCATATTCTGTGGAAGGTGGGAGGCTTTTTTCCTGGCCTATTCTTAGGCCTTTTAGCTTCGGCCCTTTCACGGAATAAAGAGCTGTTTTCTTCAGAATCTTAACTGCCTGTTGAATTTCTTCCCGCCGCCTTCACATCAGAACCACTGGCTGAACAGGGTGGCAGACGCGTGCTCCGAGTTGGAGGGGAAAGACCTCATCTTCCATCCCTTGATCAGTCAACCTCTTCAGGGGCTGACTTGCAACATTCATGTAAATCTTCTAGACCTTAACACTAACAATTTAATGATGTCTAAGGAGCAAACAGGGAGGCCTAAATTGGTAGATTATGGAAAGAAATTAAGATACATATAGGGATACTATTTCTCTCATTCTTATGCATTGTCTAAAATTAATGGATCAAGATATTGTCAATATTCAGTAGTTTAAACTAAAAATACTTGATTTAGAGTTTTGAATATAGCCTAAAGAATTAATAAAAAAGTATTTCTCTAACTACACTCACCACTCTTTGTGGTGAGCTTCATATAGTGAGCTGGACCTTCCAGCCCTCATCTCTTTTGTCTCTGAAAATTATTACAAAAATGTATTTTATTTTTCTTAAAACCCATAGATGAGTGATACTATTTTGTGTCTATCTCTCGCCTTCTGAATCATTTTACTCAGCATAATAGATTCCATGTTCATCCATGTATAGGAGAATTTCATGACTTCATCTCTCCTGACAGCTGCATAATATTCCATTGTGTATATGTACCAGTTTCTTTAGCCATTCATCTGTTGAAGGGCATCTTGGTGAGTGCAGTTAGGGAAATAACTATACTGACAATTAACATAACAATGTGAATAAATGAGAGAAGTAGAAAGCATGTCTCAAATACAGGTTGGGTGGGGGGAGGGAGATTTGGGACATTGGTGATGGGAATGTTGCACTGGTCAAGGGGGGCATTCTTTATATAACTTAAACCCAATTACAATCATGTTTGTAATTAAATCATATAAAGATATTAAAAAAAGAAAATACTTGAATCTACACAAATGTTCCTCATAAAAAGGAAAGTAATTGACTAAAATATTGGTGATAGAGTTCATATCAGTGAACAAAATTATTTTTCATTACACTGACTTTTATTTTACTTGTTATTGTTTCTGGTGTTACAACAACTTATTATTGAGTTGCACATGCTAGAATGTGGTGCTCTGTATTTGACTACACTGCTCAGTGGGAATTGCTTAAAATTCTAAACTTTTAGATTTAAAATTTTTTAAATTAGATTTAATTTAAATTTTTTAAAATACTAAAAGGTTAGAATTGCTTAAAAATAAAAAAAATGCTTCAAAAGGACACTTTCAGTTACAGTGTCTGCACACATGCTTGTCAGGGAATCAAACTCATTTAGTTGTGGTGCTTCTATAATTCTGTCTGTAACACTCACCAGGTGTCACTATGGGATTCAATTATGTGATCAGAAGTCACAGTGAAAAGTCACAGTGGCCACAGCATTTGAATATTTTTAATTGTGGCACTTGAATAAACTTGGTTTGTTCAGAGATAACACACAGCTGCAATATCTAGGTCTCTCTCAAATAGCTGTTATTTCTTTCAGACAACAAATTTCTCTCAGATCACCAGCAGTACTAGTGATTCAGCTCATGGTCTTATGCTTGCAAGACAGGCTCATTTTAGCAACCAAACTATTGTTTGTCCCCCCCCATGATATTATTTAATATTGTTTATATAAATTTGAAAGCATTACATAAAATAAACATTTATGTATATTATACCCTTGAGAAGTCAGGCTCATCCACAGTATGTAAAGAAGAAAGACCATATTTAGAGTCAGCTAGAAATTTCTCTAGTATATATCTCTTTTATATTTATTAAGTGATTGGAATAGAAATAAAGAGTTTTGTTAAAGGTTTCCAAGATCTCAGAAAAATTTATGAATTAGGGACACAAAGTCAATGTACTTGTCAAGCAGGTTTTTGGAAGACAGTTTATTAAAAGCTCATAGGTGCTTTGGCTCTGAAACAATGGCAGAGCTTCCTATCTGTCTCCAAGAAATCAATCTCTTGAAGGTTCATTCTTTAAATCTCAGAAACTGATTTACTACTAGAAATTGAGATAGGTATCAGAAAAGTTTGCTCAACCCCAATATTTCCCAGAGGAAAGGACATGTCTTCTGTGATCATATGCAAGGTCTGAGATGGTGCAATATCTATGAGCAGTGAGTTAGCAGAGAACATGGAGGTAACATGGATGAGAGGGTAGAGCACAGAGGTGATGTTCATGGGATAGCAGCTGTCTTTTATGCACAGTTTAGGTTTAGAAGGCAGGGGGAATCTGAATTAAACCTGAATTTCTCAGAGAAGACAACTGATGTCCTCTCATCTTTTAATTTGTGAGCTGATTTTGCCACAAGCTAACAAGGACTAGGTTTAGGTTATTTAGTTTTATACATTAAATTAGTAAAGGAAATTAGTCAAATAGTAAGCATGACTTATTTAATATCACTAGATTTAGAAGATCAACTTCAAAAATGTTCAATTCAAAAATGTTCAATTTAAGGCCATCATTATGTAACTGGAGAGACAAAAAAGATAAGAGATTTCTAAGAGGGGGCACCAGGAAGAGTAAAAGGGAAACAGAACATTCGTGGCAGGAAATGTGCATTAGTGAAGATAGTCATACATTTAATTAGCCACTTATATGTGAAAAAATTATATTATGAACAACCTTGTGGCCAGTGTTTAAATTTAAAAAAAGAAAAAGATTTCTATTGGCTTATGTATCATGTTATGTATTTTAAAATATTAATAAACTATGTTGATAATAGAGATAATAATTAAGTTATACAAATATGTAGGGCAGAAAAAGACGATATTTGTAAGAAAATGAAAATTCAGTTTATCTTTTATGTCAGCTCCAGTCAATTATTAGCCATTTCTTGGAAATTCATATTAAGAAGGATATTGAGAGCACATCTGGGATTAGTTAAGGCTTCCAAGATTGGGAATCAGCAGTCCTACTGTTATGTTAGTTATCCTCTTTAGTTTTAGAGTAACATATGAAATAATTGTGTAGACTGTTTTATGATATATTATTGTGTATATATTTTCTCATTTTTTCACTTAATTTTCTATTAAATCACTGTGAGATATGGAGATAAGAGTTATTGATATTTGAGTTTCAGCTATACAGTGTTCCAACACTCGTTCCTTCATCAGTGTCCACTTTCCAACACCAATTTCTCCAGTTCTTTTCCTGTCCCTCACCCTCATCCCAGCCTGCTTCTACTGCAGATGCTTAATGCCCCCGTTTTCCTTTTAGGCACCTTGATGTGCAATACTGTTACTGAAGTGTATCATGCTTTCTTTACTTTTTTTTCAGTTACCAGTTCTTCTACAGAGTGATCATTTTCAACTATTATTGTCATGGTGGTCTTTTCTCTGTCCTAAAGTTTTCCTCACTTTAAGGTGACAAATACCTGGTTTTCACTGAGAAGGGTAGACTGGGGGAGCCCAAGAAGCAATTGCCGAGGTTCCTGTTTTCTTTTAGTCAGAAGAGATTCATCTTTTAGTGCTTGCATATTGATTTTCATGTCAATTTTTGACAGCACAATGGTTGAAAATATTTGAAATAAAAAAGGGCCACTAACATTCCTTATTTTACTGTCCACTTCAGGGGAGCAAAGAGGCTTGAAGGGATCCATGTCTTGCCTCTTGGAATTCTTGAGTACTCTCTCCTCTCTTTGGAATAGCAGAGCTGCTCTTGTTTGAGAAGTTAAGTACATTTAACATCAGAGATGCAAATTTTTGTTCTTATAAATTTTGATGGAACTCCCTTTTTTCAGAGCTGTATGTGTCCTGTGCTATAAGGCAAAATTACACAGTGCTGAAATTCAGGTGGAAACAGTAACTACAAATAATACTAAGTGATGAGAGAAGCCTTGGATTTGGGCAAAAAGGTTTGACTGAGTTAGAGATGGCAGCTGATCTTGGCCTGGTCATTTTCTCTAAACTGAGTGAATAATGACCTTACATCTGGGAGAGCAGACCCAAGCACATCTACAACTCTTACCCAATCATTGTCTGCTTCTTATTCTTTTATGTCCTCATTGTAGGAAAGGAGCTGTAAAGTTCAAATTTGCCCCCTTCCTGGAAAATCCTGTGTGGTGTCCAGAGTTCACTTTGGGATAAGAGAAGAGCTGACATCTTATTATTTTAAGGTCTAAGAGCAAACGCAAAACAAGAGAGACAATATTTATGAGATTTTCCCATGACCAAGGGTCTCTGGTAAGCACTCTGCAGTTCTCATGCCAGCCTCTTAGGGAGGTTTGATCTTGACGTGATCTAGTTGTAGCAGAGGAAAACATGCATAAAGAGGTCAACCAGTGAGGGAAGTCCCTGTGCATAGACTATGTATACATGATGACCCCATGTGGGGGATGTCTTGCTCTTTCTCTTCCTCACCTCTTCAAATACCTTCTCTTTAGTAGGGACATTGAGAGCGTCAACATTTTTTTAAAGACCTCTCCTCTTTATTTTCTGAGTTTCTATTGCTAAATACCATGGGCAGTTAGCCAATTGCTTACTGTGCATTAGTTTGGCCTCCTGAGTTAGAATAAAAATGTCATAAAAAGACTAACAGCTTTTGGAAAGTAAGGGACAGCTCCCATTCCCAGTATCCTCTAAATACAGGCCAAGGACAAAATTTTCTGTGCCCCAAATCAGGGACAAGGTGAGTCATTTTTCTGACTCAAGAGCACACTCCAGTTTATAGCACTGCAGAACATATATTACTGCTCCTCTATACTGTCTAATTAGTCTAATTATAGCTTTTTTCTTAAGACAAATGTGGATGGGTTTCTTGGAAGAGAGAAACTCTTTGCCTCAAGTAGGCATGCCCATCTCCAAATTTGTAAGAAATGAAAATTTCCTGGAGGTTTTAAATAAGGGCCTCTGAGATTTGTTCCCTTCATGCTGGTCAAGAGTCTCTTGGGAAATTAGTGGAAGCCTTTTCATGCAAGCCAGCACTATACAAGGGCCAAATTACAGTCCAATAGTACATCTCAGAGATCCTGAGACTAAGAATCCTTGTCTGGAATGAAGTTTTTTGAATTATAGGGCCCCTGTGTGTGGAATTCTGAGTCCTTGCACAACTGTTTGGGATCTTTTCATATTCTCTAAAATGCTATGTGTCTTCTTTCCCCAACTCCTTTTTGCCTTCATCAACTTCTGTCTCTGAAAGCTAGATACTTTTGCCTTTTATGGAAATTCTCTGGAATCTAATCTGTACATAATTAGGCCACAATATAGATTTTATATGGAATAATCTTTGGACATAATCTGATTTTATTTTTTCTGATTTCTTTATTTTACTCAGCCCTTTCCCAGCTGGAGAGATAGTACAATGAGAAGGGCATTTGCAGGCAGCCAATCCTGGTTCAAACCCTGGCATCTCATATGGTCCTTTGAGAATGGCCAGGAGTGATTACTGAATGTAGAACCCTGAATATTACTGGGTGGTCCCAAAAGAAAATAAAAAAAGATTTATATGAGGTGTTAATAGAAAAGAGAAAGAAGAGAAGAATTATCCTCCTAAGTAATATGAAACAGAGAAAAGGAACATAAGGGAAAAGGATAGAGTAGAGGTTGGTTGAAAAGATTCTTTACACTCATGGGAATTATTCCAGATGCGTATTAGGTTAATTTCTGTTCATAGAGTCCTGAAAAAGTAGTCTGGATCTCAGGACTCTGAACTCAATGTGTCCTCAAATCTTGGCCACAAAGATACAAACAAGTATTCTCATTGACCCAACTGAAAAGGAATTCAGTATTTCTGTTCATGCTCTTCATTTGCTCAGAAGAGAATACATTATGGTGGACTCATGATGTCCCCAGTCATGGGTAAATAGACACCATTGCATTGCTCCTTCTGCATACCCCCACCTCAATTCTCCTCTCTTAGCAACTTAACCCAGACCAACCAAGCTAAAATCACACTTGTATAAAAGTTGTACTCTCAATATCCATCATAATGTTAATAAAGCTTCCACTTCAGGAGCTCTGTTCAGCAAGCACTTTTCGCAAGGGAATGGCCTTGAGAACATAAGATATAAATATCATATATATAAAAGCCATGATTTGTTTTTATTTATCTTTTCAAACCACCCTGATTGTAAACATTGAAGTCTTCAAATACCTCCACCTGCCCCAAATTTTAGATCACTCAGAACAGCAATACTTTATGGAGATTGATTAAAATCTAACTGGTCAAATAATTTATATAGCACCCAAGGAGCATCAAAGCAGTCCCAGGTACAGTCTCTAACTTAAAAATGATTTGAAGAAAAAAAAAACAAAATCAGGAGGAGAATAGAGAAAAAAAGATAGAAATGAAAACATTTGAATCAAGATATTAAACCTTGGATAAATGCCACTGTACACCTACATTTTCTTGAAAGGACAGTTGCAGGACTGGCCAAAGTAGAAATATTTTTTAATCTTTAACATTGTCATGTTAGTGAAATAGAATGCCTGTCACGAATACAGGCAGGAGTGGGGGAGAATAGGGGGGCATTGGTGGTGGGAATGTTGCACTAGTGATAGGGGGTGTTCTGTTTATGACTGAAATACAACTACAAGCATGCTTGTAATCATGGTTCTTAAATAAAGATCTATTTAAAAAAGTGTTAACAGAGTCAGAATGTCTGGAGAACAAGAGGAGTCTGTTGAATCCCAGACATCATGCAAGGTAAAAGAAATAATAGTTGGTCTTCCAACATAGAAAATATTTTTGAAGAAGATGTAATGGATCTGAGAGTTCAAGGGAGTAAGAATTAATAAGAATGAGTGGGGAATAGAAAAATTTTTCCAAGGATAATTATAAAAGGAAAGCACATGTATAAGGAAAAGGTATGAAAAAGTTAACTGTAGTCTGGGTCAAGCTTCAAGCCTACCACAATGTGGATCTTGGTCTAAAATGAGCTTGGGGTTGGAGATAAAGTACAGTGGTAGGGCATTATCTTTGCACATGGTTGACCTGGGTTAGATCCCTGACTTTTCTATAAGGTCTCCAGAGCATTGCAAAGCATGCTCCCTGAGAATAGAGTCAGGAGTAGGCCCTGTGCACCACAAAATCTGTCCCCAAGACCAAAATAATAAATGAGTCTGAAAGCAAAGTAAGCATGCAGGGCAACATGACATCTTTCTTGATAAGGAAGCAGGAAATAATGAAGTGTATTTAGTTGAATGGTGGTTCCTTAAAAGATATATTGATAGTCTAATCTCTAAAAATCTGTGATTATGATAGTTTTTGGTGGAAGGCGGTTCTTTGCACGTCAGATTGAATACAAGAGCTCAAGATGAGACATTAGAAATTATCTTGTTGTTTCCTAACCTAAATCACAAATTTCTTTGTCAAAGACAAAAAATAAATAAATGGAGATACTGAGAAATTCAATAAAGATGAAGGCACAATCCCACAAATGTCTAGACTCATGGGTAATTGGAGGGCAAGGAAGAGTCTCTTTTATAGTCTGCAAAAATTGGGAAAGCCATTTTTGCTTTAATTTTGTTCTCTGAACCTCCTGGATATGTGAGAATATATTTCAAATATTTTAAGCCACCAATTTAGTAATTATATTTAAGTTACCAAAATAGTATTTAATTATGGTGAATAAAATGAATATTACCAGCACCAACTTACATTTTATTTTTCCAACTCAGAACTGGTTCTACTTACAGGCACACCTTAATGAACATAGTTAATATGTATATTAATGAACACAGATAATAGAAACCAATTTCATCTTATCATGGTGACATCAACCTCTCCTCTTAAGGACTGTGATATGCACTGTGGGAGTGCATGTGGAATCATCACAAAATGAATTAGGCACCAGGTAGGAGACAGATTTTTTCAGGAATATGTTCTCAAATTAGTGTGATAAATATGCTGGGACTTGACAGCATGTTGATAATATGTATGAGTCCCTGCTATTTTATTAATACTTAATACATTAAATTTATTACTATGCAACATACCTGGTGATCACTTCAGTAAGTTGGAATTTATACTTTATGTGGTGCTTGTTTGGGAGGTTTTAGCTTAGCTCAGTCAGAGAATTCAATGCTTATAATGTGAGAGCAGTACACATAAATGACTTTTTTGGGGAATGTGTCCATCAAAATCAAGACATAAGACAGCAACCCTGTCAAAATTGACAGAGAAAGGATAGTGGTAAATCACTGTAATAACAGTGGCAGTGGACTGTCGGCTCAGTGAGAGAATTCAAATGAACTTTTCAAGTAATCAGTTTTAAGCAAATGAGAGACCTAAAGAAGAGTAAAAATAACTGCTGTAAACCAAGAGAATGACTTTAGATACACAGGGGATGGATATTAACTGACAGAACTTCCTTTTTTCTTGCATTCTATTCAAGGCTGACTGGACACACTAAAACCTCATTAAATAAAAGGTTTTACAGTGTGAATTTCTTTTTTTTTTTTTTGCTCTGACAAGAGATTTGTTTGAAGTTCGTTATTTATCTTTGCATCTTCATTGCCTTGAAGTATAGTTTAATAATGATGAAAATGATGGTAATCATAAGTATTTGGTGCATATTTGCCTTTAGTCAGATTCTGTTCCAAGTGTATTACATGTAATGTACCTTTGCAATAATCCCAAGAAACAGGTATTATCAGCATTTCTACTTGTGCACAAAAAAGAGAGAAGCAAAGAAAGAGGTAAAGAAAGTCACTAAACTTCATAAGTGGGGTTAGGGTTCAAATGGGTGGTTAATCTCCAGAGTCCTTGACTTTTGCAGGTCCAGAAAGATCAGCAAAGACTCAGTGAATTGCAAAAATTGGCTCATTCGTACTGGGCATTTATTTGCAATGTGCCCAATGCTGTTTGAAACCATTTGAATAGAATATTAATATCGTAATATCTTTAGGTACTTGCTCATACTTTTTTAATGTTATTAACACAAATGGCCACAACTGTATAAATGCATAAACTGTATACAACATTATTATTTTAAACAAGTATACTGTGAAGTGATTACCAAAACAAGGTTTGTTATTCTCATAATCTCACATAATTACTCATCTGTGTGTAATGAGAACCTTCAAGATCCATTATTTTTAATTTTAATATATATATGGTTAATTACAGTTATTGTGCTATATGTTGAATACTGAGAACTTAGTATTACAACTAGAAGTTTGTATCATTTGACCCAAACTATTATCAAACTGGACAACCAATTTATTCAGTTCCTGACAACATTGCACTGTTTCTGAATTTAGTTTTAGTTTCCAAGAATAAGAGAAAATACTATTTCTCATTGTCTGACTTATTATGTTGAGCAATATGCCCTCAAAATCCATACATGTTATAGCAAGTATCAGAATTTCCTTCTTATTTATGCCTAAGTGATATTTTATTATGCATTTTGCATCTTCTTAGTCCTTTTATGCTTTTAATTTGTTTTTATTTTTTGCTTTGGAACCACATTCAGTGGTTCTCAGGGATTACTTTTGTTTTGTTTTGTTTTGTTTTGCTTTTTTTGGGTCACACCCGGCAGTGCTCAGGGGTTACTCCTGGCTCCATGCTCAGAAATTGCTCCTGGCAGGCACGGGGGACCATATGGGGCACCGGGATCTGAACCGATGACCTTTTGCATGAAAGGCAAACGCCTTACCTCCATGCTATCTCCCTGGCCCCTCAGGGATTACTTCTGGCGTTGAATTCAGGGAATCACTCCCTGCAGGCTTGGAGGATCCCATTCAGGTGGTGGATATTGAACTTGGGTCTGCTACATGCAAGGCAAGTTCCCTACCTGTTGTACTATGGCTCTAGTCCAGTCCTTACATTCTTTAACTGTTAGATTGCTTCTAGTTTTGACATTGATATTGTGCTGTAATGAACATGGGGATAGTTGAATGGATCTTTTTAAGATAGATATTTAAATTCCTTTGTAGAGTCAATAGGATTTCTGGATCTGATGGTGCCTCTGGTTTTATTTTGGGTGTGTAGGAGGGTTTCATCAAGTTTCCATAGTAGTTCTAACGTTTTATATTCTTCTGGAAGTGCACTTCATCACTGAATACCGAGAACTTAATATTCATATGTTGTTTTTATGATAGTCATTTGCAAAGGTGGAGAGTGAATTTTATTGTGGTTCTAATTTATATTTTCCTACAGTTAGTGATGTCAAGCATAAAGATATTTGTTATCTCATATGTAAAGGGAACTGAGGCATTGAGTAGTTTAGGACATCATTCAGTTTAATTATTAAAGAGTAATGCTAAATTTCCAAGTCTGGAGATTGACATCTTTTTCAAAGCTCCTAATTACTTAGGAATACCACTTCCCACATGGAGACATCCTGAAATTAATCTTCCCAATAGCTCGAAAAGAAGAGGTTTGCTGAATATAATAGCAAAACTTTTAAGGCAGGATAGGATAGAAATAATCATTGTCAAGTAACTCAATTGATAAATAATAATCTCAAGATTATTTTTATCTTCATCAAAGTACCTTTTAAAAATCTTATAGTGATCACAGTAAATGTGGTCTTTATACCAGTAACACGAATATCATCTAAATATAAAGGGACCTAGATATAAAGTGAAAACTTTGACTAACCCAAAGCTTATTGAACCAGAATTTGCTTTTTAAATAAGATTCCCTGTGATTCAGTACAAACTGAAATCTAAGATGTACTGATTTGAATAAGAGTTTCAACTTTGACTACAAGTCAGAATCATTTGCACGACATGGGGTTTGATTAAATTGGACCCTGGAGTAGTCTAAGAAATATATTTTTATTTTTTATTATAATATCTTTATTTAAACACCTTGATTACAAATATGATTGTAGTTGGGTTTCAGTCATGCAAAGAACACTCCCCTTCACCATGCAACATTCCCATCACCAATGTCCCAAATCTCCCCCTCCCCACCCTACCCCCTCCTGTGCTCTAGCCAGGCTTCTACTTCTCACATTCATTCACATTGTTATAGTAGTTATTAATGTAGTTATGTCTCTAACTGCACTCATCACTCTTTGTGGTGAACTTCATGCCATGAGCTGGACATTCCAGCCCTCCTCTCTTTTGTTTCTGAGAATTATTGCAAGAATGTCTTTCGTTTTTCTTAAAACCCATAGATGAATGAGACTATTCTGTGTCTATCTCTCTCCCTCTGACTTACTTCACTCAGCAAAATAGATTCCATGTACATCCATGTATAGAGGGAGCCGGGAGGTGGCGCAGGAGGTAAGGTGCCTGCTGCCTTGCCTAGGACGGACCACGGTTCTATCCCCTGGTTCCCATATGGACCCCCGTGCCTGCCAGGAGCGACTTCTGAGCGCGTAGCCAGGAGTAACCCCTGAGCATCACTGGGTGTGGCCCAAAAACATCCATGTATAGAAAAATTTCATGACTTCATCTCTCCTGATGGCTGTATAATATTCCATTGTGCACATGTACCACAGTTTCTTTAGTCATTAATCTCTTGAAGGGCATCTCGATTGTTTCCAGAGTCTGGCTATTGTAAATAGTGCTGCAATGAATATAGGTGTGAGGAAGGGATTTTTGTATTGCATTTTTGTGTTTCTAGGGTATATCCCTAGGAGTGGTATAGCTGGATGGTATGGGAGCTCAATCTCCAGGTTTTGGAGGACTCTCCATATTGCTTTCCATTAAGGTTGGACTAGACAGCATTCCCACCAGCACTGCTTGTTCTCATTCTTTGTGATGTGCGCCAATCTCTGTGTGAGATTAGTGATGTGGAGCATTTCTTCATGTGCCTTTTGACCATTTGTATTTCTTCTTTGACAAAGTGTCAGTTCATTTCTTCTCCCATTTTTTATGGGATCAGATGTGTTTTTTTTTTCTTGTAAAGTTCCATCAATGCCTTGTATATTTGGATATTAGCCCCTTATCTGATGGGTATTGGGTGAATAGCCACTCAGTGGGTGGCTCTTGTATCGTAGGCACTATTTGCTTTGCAGTGCAGAAGCTTCTCAGCTGAATAAATTCCCATCTATTTATCTCTGCTTCCACTTGTTTGGAAAGTGCTGTTTCTTTCTTAAAGGTACTTTTAGTCTCAGTGTTATGGAATGTTTTCCCTAAGTGTTGTTCTATATACCTTATCGTTTTAGGTCTGATATCAAGGTCTTTAATCCATTTGCATTTTACCTTTATAACTAGTGTTAGCTGGGGGTCTGCGCTTACTTTTTTGCAAGTGGTTAATCAGTTGTGCCAACACCACTTGTTGAAGAGGCTTTCCTTGCTCCATTTGGATTTCTTGCTCCTTTATCAAAAACTAGGTGGTTATATGTCTGGGGAACATTCTCTGAGTACTCAAGCCTATTCCACTGATCTGAGGGTCTGTCTTTATTCCAATACCATGCTGTTTTGATAACTATTGCTTTGTAATACAGCCTAAAATTGGGAAAAGTAATGTCTCCCATATTCATGTCTAGTTATTATTTGAAGAAATATTTATCTCATATCTGTGTAAATTTTCATATTTTCTGCATTTTTCTTCCTTCCTTCCTTCCTTCCTTTCTTCTTCCTTCCTTCCTTCCTTCCTTCCTTCCTTCCTTCCTTCCTTCCTTCCTTCCTTTCTTCCATCAAACCCGGCAGCACTCAGGGTTACTCCTAGCTCTATGCTCAGAAATCACTCCTGGCAGGCTTGGAGGACAATATGGGATGCCGGGATTCTAATCACTGTCCTGCATGCAAGGCAAACGCCTTACCTCCATGCTATCTCTCCAGTCTCCGAGACTGCATTTTTATATTAGACTTAAATTGAACTAAAATATATATTGAACTAAAATATATAAAAATTAGTCATTAAAAATCTGAACTGAAGAAAGAGAAATAGGAAGCAGAAAAATGACAGCAAAAAAAGTGTAAAAATATGCCATATTTCATGTAACTGCCCATCCCCATAATAGCCCTGTTGTAAACATCTGATGTTGGTAAACATAAAGTGCTCTCCCCCTTTATATCTTCTGTCATACTGAACTTAGGGAAAGCAGAATCTAACTGAGGAGCTCGTTGACAACCAGAAATCCCATACATAGGCTTCTTCTGGCTGATGCTTTGGAGTTGAAAAGAATCAGTGTGGAAAGCTGAGCAGAGGTTCTTGCTTTGATGTGATGAATGTGTTTTAGCCTACTCTCAGGCTCATCTGACATGACTGTGGGATCAGCTCTTGTTGTCAGGCTTAGATCTGGTGACACTCAGCTCTGCTTGGGGATATGTTAAAATGTTAGCTTCAATTCCTTAAAATATTCAAAATAGTTTAGAATTACCTCCTAGGGCTGATCTGGACTGAATCAGTTCCCTAATTATGTTGTTGGTTAGATGCTTGGCTGATTTTTTACAGATTAGTAGACAATTTATTTTTGCTTGCTTTCATCTTATATGTATTTTTTGAACCATAAATATATGTGTAATTTGTCAGGGGACATATATGTTGATAGTCATAAAGCTTTACTAATGTACAAATACAATCTTCAGGGGATACAATATACCAAAATGAATCCTATAATTTAAAGATAAAAATTTTATTATTTGTACAAACATGTGTTATAAGTTTTTATTTTGAAATGATGACCTTCTCAGTCCAAACCTTAAAATCAAAAGTAGGTTTAATTTTATTCTAAAAATTCATGTGGACATTTAGTCAGGTTACATTCAGTGGCTAACATTGATTATAGTAATTGAAGGATTTATTCTCACATTATGTTCTGCCTCAAAATGTGATATCCTCTAGTGGTTTTGAAACCAGGGAGTTTTCTTATATTATTTTTCTTTTTAAATCATCCTTCATGCAACTCTACTTTTCTTTCCTGACCTCTGAAACTTCTTTCTTCTCTGTGGTGAGTCTCTCCTTTGCTGGTCACTTTCTTGGGCTTTGCTGGTTGTGCCATTGCTGCCACAATTGTGCACATGGAGAGCTGGTGGGAGCAAGTCCATTTTTCTCCTCTTCTTCCTCTTATCCTCTGTCTATTACTCCTCCTCCTCCTTCATCTATTTCTTTTCCTTCTCTTTCTCCTGTTCCATGTCTCACCCCTCCTTCTTTATCTCTTCCTCCTCTTCCTTTTCTTTTTCCCCATCTTTACCTCCTATATTCATCTTCCTCCTTCCCACCTTCTCTATATCTTCCTTCTCCTCCATTTTCCTTTCTTTTACTCCATTTCTTCCTTCTCTTCCATCTCTTTCTCCTCCTTTTCCAGTCCTCCTCCTTATTCTTCACTATCCAGCAGTGCTCAGGGTTGACTCCTGGCTCTGTTGTGTTCAAGGATCACCTTTGGTGAGCTTGGTGGACAACATGGGATGCTGGGAATCAAGCCTGGGCTGGCCACATGCAAGACAACTACCCTACCAGCTCTGATTGTACTATTGCTCTGCTCCCTTTCCTTTCAACGTTCTATCTTCCCTTACTTACCACATATCCTCAAGTGTAAGGCTTCTTATGTGAAGGAGAGTTTAGCAGTAGTGATAAGTCACAGGAGGGAAGCTGAGAAATCACTATTTGTTAATAAGAACTTTTATACCCATTTGTTGTGGAAAAGGGTTCTTATTGTCCACCCTCTACCCTCCTTATCCAAAGGGAAAATGACCATTTTCTGATAGTATGCTTTAATCTGCTTTTTAGGTTTTATATCTATATAATCTATAATCTATATAATCTACATTCAGATCTTTATCTATCATTTATTTCTACTATTATCATATGTAGGGATGCATCAGTCTAGGATTAACCAGAGCAATCTATTTGTGGACATTTATTTTTTGCTTAACTCTATTTTATAAAAAATCACATATTATTTTCCTCACAAAATAAAACATATTAAATCTATTTTTATAATATTTGAAAATTAAATCACAGTAAGATACACAAAGTTGTATTAAATCTATTTTTAACTACAAAGGAAAGAAGGGACTTTCTTTACTTATTTTTTAGAGATTCTAAACAAGACGAATTAATCTCCTAATAATTCTGGAAATCACAAGTTTAAAATGAATCTTTCCTGACTAAAATTAATGAGTTTTTAAGGGTGGTTTCAGGGGTTTTAAACAGAGTTCCCTAATGATTCAGATGTTTGGAAAGACATTTCCCTTGAGTCTTACATTTCTCATTACTTTCTGTTTAACCTTGCCAGTGAGTATTTAAAATGTAGTATGGAACAAGACAGCACGGTATCCAATATAAATGCCTAATGGCTTTTTCAATACTTTTAAGACATGTGATCAGAGATTGGGTCTTGAGAAAAAAATGTGGTGTTGCCCAACTTAGTAAAATAACCAATTTAGTTAGTGAGCAACCTGGGAAAGGAAAGAGCTGAATTTCTTGGCAGGCAGGAAATGCATCAGTTATACTCTGGAGCCTCAGAAAATGGCATTGTAGAAGTTGTCTGTGGAA
>PVKC010001735.1:0-48150 GCA_004027635.1 Crocidura indochinensis | reverse complement strand
CCTGAACGTCAGTCGGGCTGGGTGCAATATTCTCAGTGAGGCATTCATTTCTTTCAGTCTTGTCACAATATCCCACCACTGTCTTCTGGCCTTGAGAGTTTCTTGTGACATGTCTGCTGTAAGTCTCAGGCATGCTCCTTTGAATATAATTTCCCTTTTTGATCTTGCTGCATTCAGTATTCTATCTCTATCTGTAGGAATTTTCATTGTAACGATGATGTGTCTGGGGGTGTTTTTCTTTGGGTTTCTTTTGGCTGGTACTCTTCGGGCATGCAGGATTTGATTGCATGTAGTCATTAACTCTGGTATTGTCTCTTTGATGATGTCTTTGACAGCTGATTCTTCGTGGTGATCTTCTACTTGGGTCTCCTGGACTCCAGTGATTCTTATGTTGTTTCTTTTGGGTTTATCAAAGATTTCAATTTTCATCTGTTCACATTCCTTGAGTACTTTTTCCATTGTCCGATCGTTTGTCATAAGTTTCTTTTCCCATTTCTTCTGCTGTGTTGAGTTTTTGTGTATCACATCTTCCAGTACTCCGATTCTCTCTTCAGCTGCCGATACCCTGGTGTCGAGGGCATCCACTGAGGTTTTCAGTAGAGCTACTGTGTTTTTCAGGCCTGCTATTTCAGTTTGGAGTTTTTTGTGTTCTGTCTTTGTGTTTTGTTCTGATCGATCTATGCTCTCTTGGTGTTTTTTGAGTTCTGTCTTTGTGTTCTGTTCTGATCGATCTATGCTTTCTTGGAGTTTTACAAACATATTCCATATTTCTATTTTAAGTTCCTTATCTGAGAGATTAAACAAAGGGTTGTGATTTTTAAGGTCATCCAAACCATCATCCTCATTCTCGGTGCATAGTGTTTGCCTACGAGCTTTCCACACTGTCACGCCAGTAGTGTAGTTTTTCCTGCGTGTTGTGATGGGGTTTATTGGTTAGAAAGAGTGCGCGGCCGCTCCGTGGCCGCACTCTTCTGGGGCTCAGAAAAGACAGCAGCACAGAAAGAGAGTCTCCTCAGTCCACAGTTCCCCCAGTAGAACGCAGTAGGGCGGAGTCTCCCGTAGGAGGAGCAACCAGCTCTCCAATTGGGAATCTCCTCAGCCAGCCGGTTCTTACTCACTGATTAGTCAGCTGGCAGCCACAGCTTGCAGCGACCTCTGGATTCACTTCCCAGGGCTCTGGTCTTTGGGAAGAGCTCCAAGAATTCAGAAAAGGCAGCAGCACAGAAAGAGAGTCCCCTCAGTCCACAGTTCCCTGAGTAGAACCCCTTTTTTTATATATATAGTTCTATTGAGAGAGAACGTGAAAGAAATAGAGTAATTTTATTGAGAGAGAATAGAGAAAACTGACTAATTGTTGCCATTTC
The DNA here is from genome assembly GCA_004027635.1 of Crocidura indochinensis. Lineage (NCBI taxonomy): Eukaryota > Metazoa > Chordata > Mammalia > Eulipotyphla > Soricidae > Crocidura > Crocidura indochinensis. Next base: position 46,786 of record PVKC010001735.1, on the reverse strand, counting down.
TAGGAAAAATTTTATATTATTTTCCTTTTGATTCTAGTATTTATAGCTTCCATGCATTTAAACACATCTTAAAATATCAAAATTATAGTTTTATAAATTATATAAAAAATTATAATTTTAAGAAATATATATGTATGTTTTTATGTTTACATATGGCCATTCAGATGACCATGTTATTCCTCTCAAATATTGGCTTCAATCCTAAAACATGCAGAAGTAAAAAATCAATATTGAAAGACAAGAAAATTCATTCTTATTTTGTGCAGATGGAACATTCTTCAAGAAGATTACATATTAGGACATAACAATAACATTTAAAAATTTACAAATACATAAGTTATACAAAGTGCCTTCTCAGACAATGATTCAATGAAAGTAGAAATTAACCACAGAAAAAAAAATTAAGAAAATTTCCAACACATGGAACATAGACAAAACACTATAAACAGCAACTGGATTCAAGAGGAAATCAAGAAAGATTCCTTGAAACTAATGGCAATGAAGATACAAACTATTGGATTATGGGATACAGCTGAAGCTGTACTCTTTAGGAAATTCATAGTAATGCAGGCCTATATTAAGGAGAAAAAGCCCCAAAATATAATTCAAACACTTATTTTAAAAATCTATACAAGGGACAGCAAACAAATGCAAAATTTAGTAGAAAGAGGAAAATAGTAAAAACTATAGTAAAAATAATAGTAAAAAATAATAGGAGAAGAAATCAACAACATAGAAACAAAGGAAGCAATTTAAAGGGATCAATGAAACCAGGAATTGGTTTTTGAAAAAATAAACAAAATAGATAAATCTTTCCTAGAATCACAAGAAAAACAACAAAGAAAATGTTGAGATAAATTTTATCAGTGATAAAAAAAGAGAAATTACAGTGGACCCTAAATAATTCAAAGTATAATGATATGTAACTATGAACAACTTAATGCTCTTAAGCTGGAGAACCTAGAAGAAATGGATAGATTCTTAGATACATAATCCCCCAAAGCTGCATATGGAGGAAGTAAATAGTCTAAGCATTCCAATCACAAGTAAAAAATTGAAATAGTAATCAAGAATCTCCCCAAGAATAAACTGTCTTTATGTTTCAGGATGAAACCTACTTGATAATGATGTATAATATTTCTGATATGTTTTCTAATCAGTTTGCTAAGATTTTGTTGAGGCCTTTTGCATCAATGTTCATCAGTGAGATTGGTCTGTATTTTTATTTCTTTGTAGTCAACTCTATACATTTTGGGAATTAGTTTAGTGTTTAATATAATATAGTTTAATTAGTTTAATACCTTCATAGGATGTATTCAAAAGGGTTCTTGTCTCTTTGATATTTTGGAAGAGATTAAGGTTCATTGGTGTAGAATTAAATAATAAAAAGGCCCTTTTGATGGGCTTGGATGAAGGTGGATGGTGATGGAGGCCTTTCTTCTCCAGCCCAGGACCACGTGGCTCCAATCCCCACCAGCCGGCCCACAAGTTCAGGAAAGCGGCGGGTTGAAAATTCACATGCAGTTAGGCTTCCAGGCAAATCCTCTTTTGCCTCTCAGGCCAAAACTTTTGTAACCTTCCCAAGACCCCTCCCAGAAATGGGAGGGTCTTTTCGTAGGTAAGATAACACAAGAATGGGGGATGTGGTAACAATCTCCCCCTCCTTGGGGATTTGCATGGATGCAGGATGGAGGAGGAAGTAGGAGGAGATCTTTGAGGGACAAGGTACATTGCAGGGCTGAATAGGAATCCATAGTAAATGATTATGGTAGGCCATACATGTGGTGGCTTGGGCATAATTAAAGCTGATATCTTCTGGAACCTGTTTGTGGATGATTTCCTTGTCACTACCTGAAACTGCTGACCAGCCACGGTTGGAAACACGTGGTCCTGGACTGGAGGAGAAAGGCCTCCATCTCCATCTACTTCCATCCAGCTCTTTTCAAAGGGCTCTTAATTACACATTAATTAATTACACTTAATCATACTTAATTCTACACATTGGTAGTAATTCTACTCTGACACTGATAAAACTCACCGGTAAACCTAACTGGTCATGAACTTTTATTCTTGCAGAGATCCTTCATTATGTTTTTATTTTCCCTTTTTGGATTGGCCTGTTTCGTCTACTTCCTTCTCCTTCAGTTTTAGATATCACATGTTTCCAGAAATTTGTGCATTCATACTAGATTCTTTAACAGAGTACAGTTGTTATTAATAAGCTTGACTAGTTAGATTAGCCCTTGGGAAAAGGAATATGGGAAGCATCATTTTTCCCAACTTTAAATTGTTTTTATTTTGTTTTATTTATTTTTTATTGGGGGGGTTGGGTTACACCTGGCAGTGTTCAGGGGTTACTCCTGGCTCTATGCTCAGAAATCGCCCCTGGAAGGCACAGGGGACATATGGGATGCCGGGATTTGAAGCACTGTCCTTCTGCATGAAAGGCAAACGCCTTAACCCCATGCTATCTCTCCAGCCTCACTACTTTAAATTGTATTACAAAGCTATAGTCATTAAAACAGCATGATATTTGAATAAAGACAGGCCCACAGATCAGTGGAATCAATTTGAGAATTCAGAGAATGTTCTCCAGACATATAATCAATTAATCTTTGATAAAGAGACAAGAAAACCAAATGAAGCAAGGAAAGTTTCTTTAACAAGTGGTGTTGGGACAACTGGTCAGCCACATGTAAAGAAGTGAACTCAGACCTCCATCTAAATCCATGGACAAAGGTTAAATCCAAATAGATTCTAGACCTTGATACTAAACCTGAAACCATAGGTATATATATCAACACTCCATGTCATTGAGACTAAATGCATCTTCAAAGAAGTAAGAGCACGGTATAAATAAGTGGAATCAGAGATTAACAGCTGGGACTATATGAAGCTCAGAAGTTTTTTCACTTCAAAGGAAATAGTTTCTAGGATACAAAATCCACCCACAGAATGGAAGACACTATTCACACATTACCTATCAGATTTCTATCATATAGAAAAGTTACAAGATACTGACAGAACTTTACATGAAAAAAAGTCTAACCTCATCAAAAAGTGGGGAGAAGAAATGAATAGACACTTTGTTAAAGAAGATATATAAATGGCCAATAGACACATGAAAAAAATGCTCCACATCACTCATTATCAGGGAGATGCAAATTAAAACAACATTGAAGTACCATCTCACATCATAGAGATTGGCACACACCACATAGAACAATAACAATCAGTGTTGATGAGAATGTGGAGAAACAGGAACTTTCATTCATTGCTTGTGGGAATGTAATTAGTCCAGCCTTATGAAAAACAATATGGAAATTCCTCAAAAATACTAGAAATTAAGCTCTTACATGATCCATCTATACCACTCATAAGGATATGCCTTAGGAACACAAAAATACAATACAAAAAAATGCTTTCCTCACACCTATATTCATTGTAGCACTATTTACAATAGCCAGAGTCTGGAATCAAGATGCTCTTTAACAGATGAATGGCTAAAGAAACTGTAGTACATATACACAATGGAATATTATGCAGCAATAAGGAGAGATGAGGTTATGAAATTTTCCTATACATGAATAGACATGGAAACTATTTTGCTTAGTGAAGCGAGTCATAGGGAGAGATACACACAGACTAGTCTCATTCATCTATAGGCTTTAAGAAAAATAAAAGACATTATTATAATAATGACCAAAGACAACAGTGATGAGGACTGGAAGGACCTGCTCACAATATGAAGCTCACTACAAAGAGTGGTGAGTGCGTTAGAGAAATAACTACACTGACAACTATTATGTCAATATCAATGAGCGAAAGAAGTAGAATACCTGTCTCAAATACAGGCGGGGGTAGGGGAGGAAGATGGGAAACATTGATAATGGGAATGTTGCATTGGTGAAAGGGTGTGTTCTTTTTATGATTGTAAGCCAACTAGAATCATGTTTGTAAGCAATGTTCTTAAATAAACATATTATTACAAAAAATAAAAGTCAGAGATGGCACGAGAGATAGAACAGAAGTAGGGCATTTGCCCTGCATGAGGATGACCCAGGAGGGACCTGGTTTGGTTTCCTGAAACCCATATGGTTCCCCAGCCTGCCAGGTGCAATTTCTGAGTGCAGAGCCACACTGGGTGTGACCCAAAAACCAATCAATCAATAAATAAGGTTTAAAAAATAGTCAGGGATTGTTTCTCTACACCTCACATGTGAGTATTTTTTACTGACCATATATATGTACTACTATGGCCCTTCATTTGATTTCTACAGAGTAAATTTCAGTAGCAGGATTTGTGTTTTTAGTTTAATTTCTCAGTGGAGAGAATCTAATTACATTTTCAGATCAGTCTAGCAATATGTTTCTTTGGGGTCAGTTACTAATCCTCAATCTAATCAACTGTGGTTAGATTATAAGATTAGGTTTCCATGGACAAGTAATACCCTCAGTAGCAAAACACCAACAGTGAGGAATAACTTTAAAGGGACACCTAAAATATTTACATTAGTTAAATTTCTCTCTTAGAATTTATTTTAAAATGAAAAAAGTAAAAATCCCAGAACTCATTTTATAAGCAGCAAATAATTATCAATCATGACAATATATTGATACTATATATGAATAATATCAGGTTCATAGGATATTAAGGTGTGTGTTTCTATTTTGTGTTGAAGTAAAAAGGGGTTTTATTTGAAGGTGCTGAGGAAGGGGAACGAGAATATAAGAAAGAGAGAAAGGAATAATATACTCAATGAAGAACATAGGCTTCTCCAATAGCAGAGAGAGCCCTGGTATACAACCCAGAATGAAAACATTATATTACATATCTCAAAAAGGGGAACGTGGACATATGCTCAGACAACATATGCATCTATTTCTTAAACTTCCATTTGACTTTGTTTTATATTCCTCCCATCATCCCTGTTTTTTATATGGAATATCTTTGTCTGCTGACTCAAAATGGGTCAAAATTACTCATTACCTATCTGCTCAGCTATTTTTTTTTTCAAAATATTTACTCAAAGACACTTGACAAGGGCCTGCTGTATGCTTATTTCTCTGTAATTCAAGAAACATGACCATGCTGAGCAACTGGAAAAGTGATTTGCATTCTTGCCACAGAGAATATGAATAACATCTGCAATTTCCTCATTTGCTTACTGAGTCCTGTTTGATTGTATTTATTTTTGAAAACAGCCTCAAATCCCTTTGTGAAAGAAATGGATACGTATGCATGAATGAAAGAATATAGAACTGTAAATGAAAACGTGGAAAGAATGTAATGTCCCCAGTGATTTGAATGTCCTCCTTCACAATGCTGTGTATTACTAAGTCTGAAGCCCAGCTACTAGAACGACTTTTTTGAGATGACTCAGTTTCTTCCAAAATTCAGTGTTTAAAGAAAATATTTATTTCCTGTCACACATTGGTAAGTTCAGACTATATCTCTAGAAGTTTATAAATGAAACCTCTTTGCAAATGTAAGGAATTGTATTATTTTCCATTACTAATGCTTTGACTTTAATTACCTGGATAAGAGTATTGTTAACTGAAAAACAGACTAAAGGTCTCTGCATAATGAGGTTAATTATAAAATCAAATGAAATACTGGTCTACTTTCACGAAATTAGACTTAGAGTTTTCATCTTTGTTTCTTGATTCTTGCAAGCCTTTGAGTGATAAAACCATGGGTGGAGGACTGAGGCTTCAGATTAGGTGATGGTTGACACTTCTAATGATTGAGTAGTGTTAGCTTATTTCATACTTTTTACTGACTAATAAAAACATGAGAGTCACAGACACAATTTAAAGTTTTCTAGAAGTCCCCCCAACAAAGGGAGAAGAAATAATTTATTATTATGTGCCTTGTACTTGCTTCCTAGGATGGACCACGGTTTGACCCATGATATCCCACATGGTCCCCCAAGCCAGGAGTGATTACTGAGCGCATAGCCAGGACTAACCCCAGAGAATCACAGGGTACTTCCTCTCTTCCCCCCCAAAAAGTGCATTACAATTGTTTTAAACAGGTAAGTCATGTTATTGCTTGCTTTAACAAAGGCAAATCATCCAACTAATGCCTTTTAATCATATCTTAATTGTTAGTTGATATCAGATTTAGCAGTAGCGCTATAGAGAGGCCAGGCATATGGAAAATTCTATGACACGATAGTATTGAGATACCTATGGAACTCTGATTCAACCTGAGATCAGTATGAGGCTGTTGAAATGTCATTGAGAAAAGGCAGCAAATGGAAGAAACCAAAGAAGGCAAAAGACGTTGCTTAATATGCTTCTTTTATCATGTCTACTGAGCTTGAGTTGATCGTGAGAGTGATATGTGTGTAAGAGACAGAGAAAGGAGGGAGTGAGGGTGGCCGGGAGAGAGAGAGAGGGAGGGGTTGAAGAGAATTGTTTGTTTCTTAAAATTAATTCACATTATTTTGGAAACTCCTCTAAAAATTCATGCTCCACTCCTATAAAAATATATTCCACTGGAAGGCTTAAAACTTACGGAAAACCTACCATTTAGGTACAAGGGACAGCTTTCAATAGAGTTTTTCTCTTCCTTTAAGCTGGTTATATTGAGACCTTTAATTAGGTGATCCCCAGACTCATTAGGCAGAGTATTCTTTACTCAAAGTTGACTTCTTTTAAATATTAACATCATCCAAAATGTTTTCTACAAACATCTATATTAATATTTGAGAAAATAGGTATAACCTAGCCAAATTTACACATAAAATAAATTACCACAAGACCTAAATTAGAATTTAAAAAATAGGTTTGAATTTGGATGATCATGCAAGAAGGAATAGATACAGAGATATATGTGATAAATGCATTGAGCTGTATAAGAAAAATGTCATTTTCCCCCCAAGAAGAAGAAAACAGTTCTTTATTCCGTGAAGAGGTCGAAGCTAAAAGGCCTAAGAATGGACCTCAGGAAAAAAGCCCCTCACTTTCCACAGACCCTTGCTTTTATGCATCAGGTACCACCCAATGGTGGGATCAGATACCACCCAATGGTGGGAGCAGAATCAGGTACCACCCTAGGTTGGGAGCACAATGCCAGGTCACACCCTAGGATAGGGCACAATCACTGATCAGGGTAGGGTCAGTAACATAATAATCCCATAAAAATGTTTACATACATAACTCCTGGTAATTATAGGTAATGAATTTGGGAATACATGTTTTAGGTTACATGACAATCTTTCAAGGCAAAATTAACAAAACTTAATGAGAAGTTTTATGCAGGAGATAGAATCTAAACTGACTTCTAGACACCTAACTTGGATAATGAAGTGAAGTCAGGCTCTACTATTTAATATTAGAATGTAGGAAAGAAGTATATTTGTTTAGAGTAAAGAAATGAATTCAACCTTACTGCACACTATTAATCAGATTTAAGTATAGTAAGTTTCAAGAGTTTTTGGTACTTCTCAAAAAGCATTGTAAGTTTTAAAATAAAGGAGGTATCAGAAATTATGTTTAAAAACCTAGTCACTTCAAAACATAGTCATGTTCACATGAACTTCAGTGAAACTGACAAAATTGTATCTGAGAAAATAGAGTCAAAATTTTTTAAGTTAGTCAAATTAATAAAAGATATCATCATCAGAATAATAGAGAAATAGAAGAAAGAAAAATTAGAAGAAGTAGTGAGAGGAGAGATGAGGACCAGGAGTACTGTGTATCACAGAAGCCAAAATAAGTAAATAAACCAAAATATCACCTGCCTCAGAGATGGGAGTGAAAGAGTAGGAAGGAAACAGGGGACATTGATGAAGAGAAATATGCACTGGTGAAGGGTGTTGTACTATCTATGACTGACTGAAACCCAGTTATGAACACTTGCAATCATGGTGCTTACATAAAGCAATAAAATTAAACAACTAAAAAGAATAATAAATCAACATATCAATGCAGCATAGAAATTTAGAAAAATAAAAATTGCATAGATCTCTGTTATTTCATAAGAAAGCTATTGGCAGTGAAGTGGTAGGTAAAAAGGCCAGATTGCTATACATTGATGAATGAATAGGAAAAGAATGGATGATAACTGTGACAATTATTCAACAAAAATCATAACTCAGAGGAAAAAGTGAGCCAAAAAAGACTGTGATTTTGATCCAAGAATAGGGGATAAAAATATTCATCAAAAAGAATAAAAAAGGAGGTAACAATCCTAGAAAATATTTTTTATATTTTCCCATTATAATTATTGTTAGAAGCTATTTGTCAATACTCTATCATATTAAGAAGGGTTACTTCTAATTTATTTTCTCAGTTTTGTCATTGTAAGTGGATAATAGTTTCATTTAGCATAAATTACTCTTATATGCATTATATTATATGCTATATATTATATGAAAAAAGGATTATGGTGGGAACTGAGAGATAGTTAAATGGTTTCCTAGGTACCTGTAGGAGGTCTTAGTTTAATTACTAGTACCATATCATTCCCTGAGTACTAGCAGGAGTGATTCCCTAAGCCATAAATAAGAAATAACCCCTGAGCACCATCGAGTGTAGCCCACCCCCCTAAAATTATTGTGTTGATAGGGACTATAGAGATAACACAGGTGTAGAGTGCTTACTGTGTATGAGAAAAAATTAGATTTAATTCCAAGGACCCAATATGATCCACTGAACCTCAACATATATAATCACTGAGGAATGCCAGGAGTAACACTGTGGGAGTATGCCAGCCCCACCCCAAACCTAAAGATTGTGGTTAAAGAAAAGCTAATTCATTGTTGGTATTAAGGATACCTGCCATGTCAGAATTTATGGGAAATGAGTCAGATTAAAGAACCGGTAGATATTGTAAGACAAAGCAATCATTGATGAAGTGCAATGAATTCAAGAGATTATTAGAATAAAGCAATTTGAGGTCCTAACCTTGAGTCTCATTTCATTGTCTGTAACTAAAGAAAATCAGAGAGATTGATTACAAAATTTAGCATTCATGTATCAAAATTTAAAAATTCTATGCCAAAGTTCATCAAAGTATTAAGAATAAGGACTATCATCAAAATAATAGAGAAATAAAAGTGTGCTTTGAGTGCAGTTACTAAATATTTAAGATGGGAATTAACAGAAATAAGAATAGAAAGTTCCAAAGAGGTCAACTCAAGTTAAAGATCATTATTCTTTGGAATTCCCTTGTGTTACAGGGTTTTATGCCTTGTCTGTATTATAATTTGTTGTAAAATATTTACAATATTTGAAATACCCCATTTCCCCAGACTCACACAGGACTGATAGTTGTTAAAGTCTCTTCTCAAGACCATGATTGCAATCTATTTAGGTTTCAAACCTAAGCTTACAGAAAATTCAGTCACTCAATGGAGGAATCATTAGATTATATTTTTAAGTTTACTTCAGTTTTGCTTCTAATTCAGAAATGCTATAAGATGCCGGAGCAGTGGCACAAGGGTAAGGCATTTGCCTTGCCCATGCTAGCCTATGACGGACCAGGGTTTGATCTCTCCTGGTTTCCTAGATGATCCCCCAAGCCAGGAGAGATTTCTGAGAGCATAGCTAGGAGTATCCCCTGAGAGTCACCAGGTATGACCCCCAAACCAATCAGCCAACCAAACAAACAAAAACAAAACAAAACAAAACCCAGAAATGCTATAAATGCTAAATTATGCTCTCTCTTCTTTTTCCCCATTTTGATTAGCTTTGTTAAGGAAAACATGCATCTTGATATATAGCATTTTTACTTCTGCTTTTTTTCTTTTGTGTGTTATTTTTAAACATTGGGGTTTCAGAGAGATAGAAAAGCAGATAAGACTTTGCACATAACTATCCGAATTTGATCCCAGACATTGTACATGGTACCCTGAGCCTACTAGGCATAATTCTGAGGGCAGAGTCAGGATCAAGCTCTAAATGCCACTAGAAGTGTCCCCCAAAATAAAAACAAAAACAAAATCAAAAACAAAAACCAAACAGAAAGTATACTATATGAGTTTACAGGTAACTCCTACAGTAATGTTTTAGTTTTATCTACTTAAGTTTGCTTAGAGTAAAGGTACCTAGACCTTAGCTTTATTGACATTGAGGAAGAAATGTGATTCATCTATGTTTTATGTGATGTTTTAATATCATTGTTATGAGCTACAAATCTATTACGTGGGTTGAAGTACTGCCTTGCGTAAGGCTGATTCTGGTTTGATCCTTGGCACTTTCACACTAATATGAGTGTTCTCTGAGAAAATAATTACCGTATTTTCCGGTATATAAGATGGCTTTTGAAACAAAAAAAGTCAACAGAAAATCGGGTGTCGTTTTTTTACACCAAGTATATCCCGAAAAATATTTCGATATGCTGCTAAACGAAAATCGTCTGGATATTGCCATGAAACGAATTTTCCAACTTGATCCTGCACCAATCATTGCAAGGCTGCTCAGACCGCCTCTCTAAATCAGCCAATCCAAGCAGGTTTCGTATGCATGCAAATTAGACAATGTTCTGTACCCAAATCTACACTGTCAAAAGCCTGCTCAGATTTGCCAGAGTCAGAGAGGAAATCTATTACCTTTGAACCTTTGCTTGTTGTGATTGGCTCACTGTGGTACATACAGTTGCAGTACTGGAACGTTCTGTGTAGCCAAAGCTGATGTATCAGGACACATGCATAGTAACTGAATGGACTGTATTAGAGCACCTCCAGAGAGCTAAAGGTACTGTAAAAGAACTGTGTTGCTTCGGAAGTGGGGTATACTCTTAGACAGTGAATATAGTCCTAAACCTATGTTTTGACTGTAAAATTAGGGGATTTTCTTATATGCCCTGTCATCTTATACGCCAGAAAATATGGTAGGAGTAATCCCTGAACAACACTAGGTTTTCCACAAACCAAAAATAAACTAGTTAAGCAAATACAATCACTGCTCTAGAAATGAAGTGGCTATGGGAAACTCATAGTAAAACAATACTCAGTTTTATTTGAAGAACAAATATCACTAGGAAAATAGAACATTATTTGTTATTGCAGAATTTTACAAATGAATATAAAAGATTATGAAATTCTGAGAAAGTGTGTGTAAGTTGAAGACTTTAAGAAGTTGAAAACTGGGGCCGGGCGGTGGCGCTGCAGGTAAGGTGCCTGCCTTACCGCACTAGCCTTGGATGGACCACGGTTCGATCCCCCGGTTCCCATATGGTCCCCCGTGCCTGCCAGGAGCGACTTCTGAGCACATAGCCAGGAGTAACCCCTGAGCGTCACTGGGTGGGCCCCCCCCTCAAAAAAAAAAAAGAAGTTGAAAACTAAGAAAAACTATCACTGAAAAGAAACAAGAGCATATAGAATATAGAAGTGTCTAGAGGTAGTGAAAACAAAATTCTCTGTCTAAATTATTTTTTGTTCTACCTCAAATAATCAATAAAATTCTTATTGTTATATTTCTCGCCTTATCCCTACACCTAATGCATTACTAAAGTCTACTGATATTATTGCTTAGATATTTCTTTACCCAACTTACTGGTTTCCATATAATTAACACCTTCCTACTCCACTAGGTTAGACTACTTCAATAACCTCTAGTTGCACCCTGGGCTCCAATCTAGCCTTACTTCAATCTATTCTTCTATTGTTGTCAACATGATAAAAAATCTAATCATGACTCCCCATTTCTTTATACTTCTCAATGTGCCCCATTGCCTTTAATATAAAAACAAAACATTTTATTGTAGCCAATAAGCTCTATATTGTTTTTCATCAATATTTTTCTTCAGCCTAATAGTCTAACATATTCCCATTTTACTCCCTCTTTTCTGAAATGTTTGTATATCCTCTGTCTTGAATGTGCTTCATTCTCTTTTCATAGTCGTTTTTCAAATCTCATTTGTAATTGAGCATACATTAAATTATTATTGATCTTCTCTTATTAGTATTCTCTAAGTAGGCAAGGTGAGATCTGTTTTGTTTGGGACTTACTTGTATCTATAAAGACCAGAAAAGCAATGCCTGGATGCAACAGATGTCCAAAAAATATTTAATTCATTGCTGAATGACTAAATAGACAAATTATATTATAGAGAAATATAAGGAGACCTTTTATGGATTGCTAATGTGTCATCTTAGTCTATTAAATTTAAAAATATTCCATTGACAATTAGTCTATGCGAGCTCTTGACAGGCAATCACTTTCTCCTACATGTATTCTCATTTTCTCATGGGCCTCTTTAAGGATGAGTGAATGAATAAATGAAAACTCTATGATAAATTTCTTAAAAACAAGGACCAAGTTCAAATTTTCAATTATATTTTACCACTAGTGATTTTTGAGGTCTTTTAATATTCATCCATGAGATTTTCTATTTCCTTGTATTATACCTTATTATTTACATCTCAGAGTTATTCCTGAACAAATGTTGACCTAATCGCAGGTAGAACCTAACCAAGAAGTGAATAAGATTATAAATCAGGGGACTTATTGAAAGCTGCTGGGGCCTGGGAGATAGCATGGAGATAAGGCGTTTGCCTTTCATGCAAATGGTCATCAGTTCTAATCCTGGTGCCCCATATGGTCCCCCGTGCCTGCCAGGAGCAATTTCTGAGCATGGAGCCAGGAGTAAACCCTGAGCACTGCTGGGTGTGACCCAAAAACCAAAAAAAAAAAAAAAAAAAAGAAAGCTGCTTCTCACAGGTAGTATTTGATGTACTTGTTGTATCTTAACTTAAAAGTGAACAATGAAAAATTATTTCAGACTAATCTTTAGGCTTAAATCCTTTATTACGCAAAGAAATGAACAAAAAAAAGTCACAGGTGGCCTGAAGGTCAAAGGACCTCAGGGTAATTATAAATACAATGGAATTTCAGCTCTAGTTGAAGAAACTTCTATTATTCTTATGTCTTTATGATAAAATAATGATGATGATGACTACTGATAGTTAAGAGTACACTTAATTAAGTTTCATACTTAACAAATGATTGCTTTTATTTACATGGTATTATTATTTTAATATGTTTATTTAAGCACCGTAACTACAAACATGTTTGTAGTTGGGTTTCAGTTATAAAAAAAAACAGCCCCCTTCACTAGTGCAACCATCCCACTACCAATGTCCCACATCTCCCTACTCTCCCACCCATTTCCTGTATTCGAGACAGGAATGCTACATGGTATTATTACTTAGTCATTAAAAGTATATATTTTTAAAGATTAGAAAATGATGCCTAGATTAATTCTAGGTCCAGATTCATATTTTATTTCCACTTTTCTAAACTAAATCATGAGAGAAAATAGAGACAATTATAGAATGGGATCTCTGAACTATGCTTTCTTACCAATAACAAAATAATGTCATTCTTTTGTAAATATTAAAGGGGATGCAACTTCTAAAGATGAATTCATTTTGTAAGATAAACGGTAACATTCTTTTAAAAATGTTCCATTTACATTTTACAGTTCAGAAAACTGTAATCAAAAAGGGGGAAAACTTAAGTGAGCTAGTTGATGAGAGTCAAGATTTGATCTATGTTCTTACTTACCGTACAGCCCATTTCATTAAATCTACTTGTTTTTCTCAAATGACTTCTAAAAGTTCACTGCAATAATCACTAACATGCAAAACAAATCTGATTGCATGATCAATGCATTTATAATTTATACCCTGTCTGCTTTCAACAAGAATTGGAATGACTTGATAAAATTTATTACCAGTAGAAGTCACCTTACTCAGTCTTAGCTGTGCTGAGTAAGAACATCTTAGCTGTACTGCCAAGTTCACTGACCAGGGAAAGAGCAAAGTAGCTCTGTTATATTATGGGCCAACATGAGCTCATAGGCACTATAACTTAATTGTGATTTTATTGATTCTCAGTTTTTCTTATCCAATATTTATGCTCTTTTTGGATGTAACATATTCTTGGAAATATGCTAAGAGAAATCAACTATGAAAAGTCATCTCTTCTAGTACATGTTCCAAACAGAAAGAATGAAGCCACATTAGAAGAATGATAATGACTAGTACATGGTAAAGTTTTTTTCCCCTTTAGTTTTAGATTATATTAACTAAAATCAAGAAATAAGCTTAGAAAACTACCTCACAGACCATTCTTAACATTTTCATTAAGTTTATTAATCTCAAGTTCTTCATAAGACATTGTAAATGAAATGCTTGAGAGCAGGGATGATAGCACAACAGATAAGGCACTTACCTTATAAGTGGCTGGCCTGGATTCAATTCTGGGCATTCCATATAGTCCTCTGAACTCTCTAGGAGTGATTGTTGAATGCAGGACCAAGAATAACCCCTGATCACGTCCTGGTATAAAAGAAAGAAAAGATGAGAAAGTGAAAGAAAGGAAGGAAGGAAGGAAGGAAGGAAGGAAGGAAGGAAGGAAGGAAGGAAGGAAGGAAGGAAGGAAGGAAGGAAGGAAGGAAGGAAGAAAAAATACTCAAGTCAGTAACCTATTATGCTACTCTAATTCAAATGGAGTCTGTTCTTGGTTAAAAATATGAATTAATTAATTGGGAGCTGTGTAATGAATGCCTGAAAATAGCTAAAAGACCCAAAGTGTTCCACCTCAGTGACGTTTTTCAAGAGTCATGCTTTCTTGCCAAACTAGATGAAAATATTTTGCTCACAGCACGCCTGGATCCTCTCAAGCAAGGCTTGTGTGAAGAGGTGATATGCTAATTTGGGAAGCTCCAGGCTTAAGGGGAAGTGCCCTGGAGCTGACAGGTGTGGGTAAGTGATATTGCTAACGATGGAAGCCACTGGCCAACCTAACCAGACATCTGGATTTTACAGAAAAACACTTAAGAGTTCTGGGTGTCACCAAGAAGAATTTTAAGTAATTGTGTCATTGTAACAGGAAGGACGGGATAAAAGTAAGGAATGGCCCGCCACCAATTTGGCAGAGAACCACAAGAGAAAGGAGGTGCAGACGTGACCTCACGTTGAACTGTCAAGAAGAATGACAACCTTAAGCTGACCATAGTTTCTGCCAGGATGTTCCAGCAGTCGAAGACAACGGAATTAGGCCACCAATTTATCATCAACTTCAGCATCCTCGCTGAACCCAGCAACAGGGTTTCCTTTCAGAGATAGCATGGTTGCAGCGGTTGCAGTGGACCATTGGTGATCAGAAATATGAAGCAATGTATTAGACTTAGGGTTTAGATAGTGTAGGGTCGAGTACCAAAAAAAAAAAAAAAAACAACTGTGATTGCATGGTATAATCTGCCTGGTCTTTCTGTCAGTGCTTGCCACTAGTCCTTGCATGTGGCTGGCCACTGATAAATCACTGGCACTCCAAATGGTTAACTGAGCCCACTAAGAGAGATCCCTAACTGCAAAGCAAGGAGTAAATCCTGAGCATTGCCACTAACTGGTTCTGCTCCTAATAGAATTGGAACACACATGTTCATTTCTATTATGTAACTATTATCCTATTTGGTGGCTGTAAGAAGTCTAAAATATATCTATATACTTACTTCCCAATGGGGGGGGGGACTATTTACAGTGACAGAGATCACACCCACATTGCCATATGCAAAGAAAGTGACATACCCACTGCACTCCCACTCTGGCCAAATGGTAATTTTATGTATTAAAATTAACATAGTGAGGGATTAAGTAATTTCCTCAATACCAGTGATACTGTAATTAGTTAGCATCAGAACTAATATAGGTGGACTAGTTTTGGAATTTATGTATCCAGCTAGTTCAAGTTACATTTTTGGCCTCTTCCATATGGGTCATACTGGAAATTTTGTGGATAAACTAAAATGTGAGATGATATTAAAAGCTGCTTGTGCTTTTCTATGCTGAAAGTTTCTGTGGAAATGCACTTAAAGGATAATACTTATCTCTGGAAGAATTCCAGAGGCATGCACAGAGATGTTCACATATGTTTGAGAATGTGGCACCCATCTAAAAGCCTGTGAGGTTAGTGGTTAGCAGTTGAATCTTTCAAGTATGGGGATTCCTTAAGTAGGAATTCATGAAATCAAACATCCGTCACCAAGTTCTGATCATATATCCAAAGTGTACACTTGGCCATTCCATAGTAGACAAATACACATTTGCTGCTGGGTTTAACATCTTTGCTTGTTGTCTAATCAGCAAAAAATTCTTTTTTCCGCAAGTCAGTATTTGTTCATGCAGTTCCAGAGGCCATGGAGGAAGGATATTATACAGAGAACACGCCCAAGCATATAACTGGATAGATTAAAAGATCCAGATGGACACCCAATGTACTCACATAAATACATAAAAAGACAAACTAGAGCACTAAGCGGTGGCACTTATTGTAAAATGGCACTGAATACTGCAGTTTCTTCTATTTCTAAACCAATTTAGATTTCAGGGCTCATTTGAAGCACTGGTTCTATTGCCATCCATAACCCAGGGGACTTTTGCATTCTCTTTTTCTCATATAATTTTTTCTGTTCTTTTTAAAGGCATAAAACTTTTTAACTAATTCTTAAATCTTTCCTATGTTTAGTCAAGAAACTTCTCAAGGAAAAGCCAGACAAAAGAATAATAAAACACTCATTTTGGGGCTGGAGAGATAGTACAGCAGTACAGCGGTAAGGTGTTTGCCTTAAAAGCAGAAGGACAGTGGTTCCAATCCCAGCATCTCATGTGGTTCCCCGAGCCTGCCAGAAGCGATTTCTGAACAAAGAGCCAGGAGTAAACCCCTGAGCGCTGCTGGATGTGACCCCAAAACAAAACAAAACATAAAAACCAAAACCAAAACCAAAAAAAAAAACCCACTCATATACTTATAATAAATATATATAAAGGGAAATATTTGGTGTGTATCATACTCTGGAAGTGCTCAGAGAACCATTTGTAATGCCAGGAATCGAACCATGAACCAAGCCTGAGTAAATCACATATAAGATGAATAATTTCCTTTACACATCCACTTTCATTAAGACCCTTTATATTGATTATGGTCTGCCCCTTTCATATTTATCTGAAGGTATTTGGACATTATTAACCTTACTTATAGAGACTATCTTATAGGTCAGAAAAACACAATTAGTAATGGGTAGGAGAAAGAAACCAAGTGCTTCCTGACCTCTAGATAGGAGCTTGCAGCTTTACCAGAGATAAAGAGCTTTTGCCAGAGATGATCCTGGGAAAGGCTTTGATGTGTGTTCTTTCTATAAAAGTAGGGCTCTTGAAAAGTGTCACAAATAATGATCTCAGTGATGAGAAAAAGATCAGGTCTAAGTGCCAATTCTCATTATCAACTGAGACAAAAGATTCTGAGATACAGTCTGAATATTCAGATTCCTGATTGCTATGTTTTCAGAGACCCATGCTTCTGTGTTTACATGATACAGGAAAAAAGATAACATAGGAATATATCTTAAATATTTTAATTTTTATAGGATATCACTGTATGCTAAGATAGTTTACATTTTTAATGATTGAGTGATGAAGAGGTTGGATAGAGAGTGAAAACACATCATGTCCATTATTTGATGGATACATGAGAATGTCGAAGACCCCAAGGAGGTCAGTTGTGGTGTTGTAATTGGAATGTTGTTCATAAGTAATTAACATGATTAAATTGAGATTAACATACATGGAAATTACAAAAGCTCAGTTTATATTCATATGTATCCAATATTGTAAAATATTTTATACAAAGTAGAAACTGAAGGGCTTTTTTGGAATGCTTATTCAGTTGATTAAAATCCAGCAACTGAACAAAGGCCAATATAAAGCTTCACATTTCTAAGCATTCCAGGAACCACTTCAATATGAAAACAAGATACAAATGTGAGCAGGTGTCAATTCTGATGTAATACAGAAGAGGTAATTAAACTTGAGTCAGGAAATCTTGCATATGCATTGTGCCTTTCCATTTCTGTGACCTTAGATGAGACATCATATACCAGTGTCCACATTTATAAATGTGATCAATTTTTAAAATTTATTTAAAATATGTATCACATAGTTGACATAACTGTTCATAATACATTTGTTTCAGGCTGACAGAAAGCAAAGTTGTTAAGAAATAGAAAGAGACTAGAGAATTAAAAAATAAAGTGGTAAATGTGATCAATTTTTAAGGTAAAAGCTGATTAAAACTGTTGCTGACAACTTGACATAATGTATGTTAAAATTCTTTTTTTGGTGGAGGGAACACACAGTGTCTCTCAGAAGTTACTCCTGACTATGCCCTCAGATATCGCCTCTGGCTTGGGGGGCCATTTGAGATGCCAGGGGATAGAATCACAGTCCATCCTAGGTTAGCGTGTGCAAGGCAAATGCCCTACTGCTTGCACCACTGCTCCAGTCCCATGTTAAAATTCTTAATAATGTCATGATCCTAAGTGAATGTACTGGATGTATTAGTGGTTCAAAATTTGCTTTTGTTCTACCAAAACAATAACCATAAAATTATATATATATATATATATATATATATATATATATATTGGTTTTTGGGTCACACCCAGCAGTGCTCAGGGCTTACTCCTGGCTCCATGCTCAGAAATTGCTCCTGGCAGGCACGGGGTACCATATGGGGCACCGGGATTCGAACTGATGACCTTTTGCATGAAAGGCAAACGCCTTACCTCCATGCTATCTCCGGGCCCCATAAAATTATATTTTTTAAGGCACTGGAAGGTGGTATTGAAATTGGAAGGAGAAATTGGACCACATGCAATGATATTCCTGTGCTATTTTTTTATGTTACTGGGGTCTAGTGGTGATAACGGGAGAACCATATCTGATACTGTGTTTCAAACTTAGATCAGCTACATACAAAGCAATTTCCATATCCTCTGTCTTAACTCATTGGCTCCCTTTTTAAATATTTTTGGAAAGGATTCATATTATATATAAGAAAAGAATGAAATGGGAGGGCCCTGAGAGATAGATAGCACAGCGGCGTTTGCCTTGCAAGCAGACGATCCTAAGCTGGTTGGTCGAATCCCGGCTTCCTATATGGTCCCCAGTACCTGCCAGGAGCTATTTCTGAGCAGACAGACAGGAGTAACCCCTGAGTACCGCCGGGTGTGGCCCAAAAACCAAAAAAAAAAAAAAAAAAAAAAAAAAAAAAAAAAAAAAAAAAAAAAAAAAAAAAAAAAAAAAAAAGAAAGAAAGAAAAAAAAAAAGAATGAAGAGGGAGCTGATTCAGACCATTTAAAGTGAAGAAGGAGTTCTACACATTAAAAAGGAGACAATTGAGACAATTGAACAAGGACATCTATTGGATGTTAACTGCAATAATAGAAAATAGTCCAATAAAGTGAATGGAAAACTAATCTGTAGTTATAATTTAAAGTAGAATATAGTTCAGTTACTAAAAAAGAACACATTCTTTGTAAAAATGAGAAATATCTTTTATTTTTTATTTAAAGAACTGTGATTTACAAAGTTAATGATAGTCAAATTTTAGGCATCATATTTCAACACCAATCCCACTATAAGTGTCCTCCAAGAATGTTCCCATGCTCCCTACTTCTCTCCACCAGACCACCCCCACCACCTGCAACCTTGACAAATATATTTCAAAGTTCTATGGTTGTAGTTTGAATCACATATTTTCAGTATAACAATGTCTATGCTTTTAGATTTATAGCCAAATCACTCTCCTGCATTCCAGGTATAAATGATATCCTTGATCCATGTTCCCCTATTATTTCTTTTTTCTTCTTTTTCTTTACACCTTGATTTCTTCTCTAAATTTTCTCTATATGTTGAGGGCAAAGATGATCTAGGCATCCTTTCTTTATTTACTCATTCAGTTATTCTATATACCAAAAATAAGTGCGATCATTGTCTTTGTCCTTTATCTTCTGGCTTACTTCCAATATGGTATCTTCCAATTTAAACAAAGTTGAACAACTTTAGTGATTGTAAATGAATCCTTGTAACTCCATAGTATTCTATTATATATTTATAAGATATTTTGATAATTCATCTGTCATTAGATACCTAGGTCTATTTTATATCTTAGCTATTGTACTGAGTGAAGAAATGAATAATGGCATGCATGTGTCCTTTATAATGTTTTTTTGTCCTGGGGGTAGATTCCTAACAGTGGAGTTGCCTGATAGTTCAATGGTTAGTCTTGGTGGTATTTTACAGCCATTGGGATACACTTGATTGTGTTATAAGGACCACATGTTTACAGTGATGAAATTTTCATCAACTGAGCAGTGCTTGGGAGTCTACCTATTCCCAAAAAATAAACATATATTACTATTAACATAGAAACTATTAACATAGAAAAAAGGAAGTATCCCTAGTTTGGGAGAAGATTTTTTGCTCTAGAAAACTCTTTTACTTATACTTACATAAATCTATGTCTAAAAGTTCCAAGATGTTTATATATCAAATAATAGTTTCTGTTTATAGAATATGCACAATGAGTTTAAGTAGTATTATTTTAAAAAAATATCTTTATTTAAGCAACATGATTACAAACATGATTGTAGTTGGGTTTCAGCAATATGGTCATCAGTGCTTGCTAGGAACAACTTCTGAGAAAAGAGCCAGCAGTAATCCTTGAGCATTGACAGGTGTGACTTAAAAACCAAACCAAAACAAAACAAAACACAAGAGAGAGATAAAAGTAAATGCAATCTACTTAGTTTATAAGCTTGTCTTCTCCCAGAAGTCTAATGAGAGGTGGGGTCATCCCTATTCCAGCTCCACTTCTTAGCCTTTAAGTGAGTTGTGTAATATCTTAATGTCTCAGATAACCATCAGCATACAACAAATTATTTGTTTAAAAACTTAGTTAACCTATAATTTCTTAGAATGCTACTTAACTCATAGACCTCCATCTAACCCTATGCACAAAGATCAAATTCAAATGGATTAAAAATTTGATATTAGACTCAAAACTATAAGGTATATAAAAGAACGCATTAGTAAAACACTCCATGACACTGAGACTTAAAGGCATATTCAAGGAGGAAACAGCACTCTCCAAAACAAGTGGAATCAGAGAAAAACAAATGGGACTATATTAAGTTTAGTAGCTTCTGCACCTCAAAGGAAATAGTGCCTTGGATACAAAAGACACCCACAGAATGGGAGAAACTATTCATCCAATACCCATCAGTTAAGGGGCTAATCTCTAAGATGCACAAGGTACTGGAAGAACTTAAGAAAAAAATCTAACTCCATCAAAAATGGGGAGAAGAAATTAACTGATAATTTCTCAAAGGAGAAATACAAATGACCAAAAGGCACATGAAAAACTTATCCACATCACTAATCATAAGGGAGATACAAATCAAAACAACAATGAGGTACCATCTCATGCCACAGAAACTGACACACATCACATAGAACAAGAATAATCAATACTGGTGGGAATGTGGAGAGAAAGGAACTCTCATTCAGTGCTGGTGGGAATGTCATCTAGTCTAGCCTTTATGGAAAACAATATGGTTATTTCCTCATAAAACTGGAAATTGAGCTTTCATATGATCCA
The DNA here is from genome assembly GCA_004027635.1 of Crocidura indochinensis. Lineage (NCBI taxonomy): Eukaryota > Metazoa > Chordata > Mammalia > Eulipotyphla > Soricidae > Crocidura > Crocidura indochinensis. Next base: position 25,330 of record PVKC010001735.1, on the reverse strand, counting down.
ACTATACCAATCCTAGGGATATACACTAAGACACAAAAATGAAATACTAAAATGCCTTCTGAATACCCATATTCATTGCAGCACTATTTACAATAGCCAGAGTATAGAAACAACCATCAACAACGATCTATTGAAGATGCCCTTCAATAGATGTATGGCTAAAGAAACTGTGGTACATATACACAATGGAATATTATGCAGCCATCAGGAGAGATGAAGTCATGAAATTTTCCTATATGTGCATGGACATGGAAACTATTATTGCTGAGGAAAATAAGCCAGAGGGAGAGAGATACACAGAATAGTCTCACTTATCTATGGGCTCTAAGAAAAATAAAAGACATTATTGTAATAATGCCCAGAAATGAGGGTCAAAAGGACAAGCTCAAGATATGAAGCTCACTTCAAGAAGGGGAGAGTGCAGTTAGAGCACTAACAGCTACCATTAAAATGTTAATGAGTGAGAGTAGTAGAATGACTGTCTTGAATACAGGCAGGGGTTCTGGATGGAGGGGTATGGGGAGCATTGGTGGTGGGAATGTTGCACTGGTGAAGGGGAGTGTTCTTTTTGTGACTAAAAACCCAGCTATAGTCACATTTGTAATCACTGTATTTAAATAAAGATAAAAAATAAAAATAATAAAAATATATTAAGGACCATGATTACAATAATTATTATAATAATTATTCTAAAATTATTCTTTTATTCTAAAATGCATAGATCAGTGAGACTATTCTGTGTCTACCTCTCTTCCTCTGACACATTTCACTCATCATATAAGTTTCTATGTTTATCCATGTATAGGAAAATTTCATGACTTCATTTCTCCTGTTGGTTGCATAATATTCCATTGTGTATATGTACCACAGTTTCTTTAGCTATTTCTCTTTTGAAGGGCATATTGGTTGTTTCTAAGCTTTGGCTATTGTGAACAGTGTTGCAATGAATATAGGTGTGCAGAAGGCATTTTTGTAATGTATTTTTGAGTTCCTAGGATATGTCTCCAGAAGTGGTATAGCTGGATCAGATAGGCGCTCAATTTCCAGTTTTATGTTTTCCATAAAGGCTGAATTAGACTGCATTTCCACCAGCAGTGAATGAGAGTTCCTTTCTCTCTACATTCCCACCAGCACTGATTATTCTTGTTCTATGTGATGTGTATCAGTCTCTGTGGTGTGAGTTGGTATCTTATCATTATTTTTATTTGTATCTCCCTGATGATTAGTGATGTGCAGAATATTTTCATGTGCTTTTGGTCATTTGTTCTTTTTTAGACATTATCAGTTAATTTCTTCTCCCCATTTTTTGACAGAGTTAGATTTTTTTCTTGTTAAGTTCCTTCGGTAACTTGTACGTCTTAGATATTAGCTCCTTATCTGATGGGTATTGGGTGAATAGTTTCTCACATTCTGTGGGTGTCCTTTGTATCCTAGGCACTATTTCCTTTGAGGTGCAAAAGCTTCTAAGCTTAATATAGTCCCAATTATTTATTTCTGCTACCACTTGTTTTGGAGAGTGCTATTTCTTCTTTGTCTTATTCTCAATGTCATGGAGTGTTTTACAAATGTGTTATTCTATATACTTTATGGTTTTGGGTTTAATATCAATTTTTTTTTGGTTTTTGGGTCACACCCAGCAGTGCTCATGGGTTACTCCTGGCTCCATGCTCAGAAATTGCTCCTGGCAGGCACGGGGGACCATATGGGGCACCGGGATTCGAACTGATGACCTTTTGCATGAAAGGCAAACATCTTACCTCCATGCTATCTCCCAGGCCCCAATATCAAATTTTTAATCCATTTGGATTTGATCTTTGTGCATAGTGTTAGATGGAGGTCTATGAAATAAGTAGTATTCTAAGAAATTATAAGTAACTAAATTTTTCAGCAAATAAATTGTATGCTGATGGTTATCTGAGACATTAAGATATTACACAACTCACTTAAACATATAGAGACTGCTAAGAATAGGGATTAGGCAACATGACTCCACCGCTCATTACACTTCTGGGAGAAGACAAGCTTATAAACTAAGTAGATTGCATTTCTCTCTCTTCTCTCTCTCTCTTCTCTCTCTCTGTCTCTCTCTCTCTCTCTTTGGTTTTTGGTTCATACCTGGCAGTGCTCAAGGGTTACTGCTGTCTCTGTGCTCATAATACATTCACAGCAGGCACTGATGACCATATGGGATGCCGGGATTCAAACTACCATCAGACCTGGATAGTCTGTGAGCAAGGCAGATGCCCTGCCACTGTGCTCTCTCTGGATACGCATTTATTTTTATCTCTAAGATCTTTCAGAGAGCCTTAACTTATAACTAAATTTCCTTACTGTTGTGTTCTTTCTAATAACATTAAAAAAATTTTAAACCTCTTATTTCATGTCATGTGGACCGAACTTAGACCCCAGGTGATTAGACATCATCCGTCCAGCCAAGAACCCTGGATCCCAGACATAGAAATGACACAGTTTTTCACAACAACTACAGGAAACAAATCCCGTCTGGAACATTCTTAATACTGCTGGGACACCATCAAGTGCCAGCTCTAATAGTATATGCTGATAACAAGAAAAATGGAAACAACTTGACCTAAGAACAGGATATCCTACCCCACCATATAACGATAAGACAAAATCAGAAGACTTGTCACCATTTGGACTGTCCAAAACCCAAGAATGTGATCTGCAGACGACTGGCCAATAGAACCATGACCAGACTGTATGTATCCTGTAACCAATAAAAAAAGCCGTAGTCTAGAATTTGAGCTATGGCCTGCACAACAACCATGATCTACAGTTCCAAAGTTCTGTCTGGGACAATTGCAACAGAATGGGTCTTCTGGAAACATCCTAGGACCAATGCAAAACCAAAACCACCAACCACAGAAGATGGATTAGAATGACACTGAGGGAGCAGAACTTCTAGAACCACAAAGAAAGACTTCATCATAAGTTCCACCCCTTGACTTGTGTAGACACCGAAATCTCTAGATACGGAGGTCTGACTTTATCACCCAGGACGGGGCAAAAGTCTTCCAAACAGCACAAAAGTACCAAGAGGATAATATATGAACCTGTACGGAGTCTATAATGAATCCCATGACAATATACTCTATGGGTGGAGAAAACCTGTATATCTTAGGCCAAGGGGATTCCTCTTTGAAAGACTCCAATATTTACTGTGTCTGTGCAGGAGGGAAGAAAAAAAAGACACAAAATAACTTTTCTCCCTTTTTTTCCCCTTATCTATCTAGCTTTTGTCAATTTCTTTGTTTTGGTGTGGTTATTAAAGTTGTTGTCTCCATTTACATATATATAAAATATATAATAATATGTGTATAGTATATATATATGTGTGTTTATATATATTCTTTCTCTTCTTTCTTAATGTGCTCTGCCATGTTTTTATCTCAAGATCATGGCTTTTGTGTGGTGCTTACCTTTATTGTTGGAATGCTCACTGGATATTTTATTTTACTTGACACTCCTGTTTGGATTGCTGGAGGGCTCCACCGTTTACCCCTTTGCCTCAAACCGAGGATGAGAACCTCTAGAAGGACCCCACCCATTTTCGGCGTATTGATTTTTACTCCAGTGTATTACTTTTCCCTTCTTCAAACAAAACCATGTAACTTGATCTATCTAGTCCCGACCCCCAGATACAGGAGGAAATAAGGGAGCTATCAAGACCACACAGGTGTAGGACCACTGAGTAGAGAGTCAGGCGCAGAGCAAACCACGTACTCTTGCAGGCCTGGGGCTGAGGGAGGTAGAGATGGGAGGTAGGATGGGAACGGAGGTTAGGGAGAACAATTCGGTGATGGGAAACCTCCTGATACTAAGTTGACATGTACCTAAAATATTATTGTCAACAAGAGCTTGTTTTACATGCAAAAATTGGGGGTGGTAGGAGAACTTTGGTGGTGGGAATTCCCCTAATTCAATATTAATATGTACTTAAAACATTACTGTGAAAGATATGTAATCCACTTTGCTCAAAATAAAAATTATTATTATTATAAAAAAAACCCTCTTATTTCGATTTTGTTAGTTGTTCCCAACTGATACAATCAGATTAGAGACACTTAGATTTTCCTGAAATATTACAATGATCAACATAAAAAATATAAGCCATTTGTGTGCCTGCAAAGGTTGACATCAGTGTATTAAAAATTTTAGAACAATATGGCCACATTTTGGCTGCTATCCCCTCTTTGAAGCAAAGTCACATTTCATTAACAACTAGATTGTATTTTGAGGAAGTGATTCTAAAGTCATTATGCAATTGTGCTGAGGCAATTTGAGAGTGGGACTACACAAGTCTAAATGGTATGGTCATACAAATAAACTATGTGATAAAAACCTATTGTTATCATCATCATCATCATCATCATCATCATCATCATCATCATCATATAGGGACCTGTCATCGACTGAAGCATTATTAAGCAAAGACTGACCGTTCTGAGCTCAGTATTAAGAAGCAGAAGTTAAGAGCTTGAAAAATACCGGTAAGTAATTTCTAAAAATTATAAAAATATATAGTAATTTCTAAAGACTACTGATATATCACAATAAACTGGGAGACTTATACTATTATTAAATAATAAAAAGTTGACTTGGTATTTTGATGGCTAAAAGTCTGAAATTCAGGCGTTTGCAGCTCTATTTTCTTTTAGAAGTGTCTAGGAGAGGGATTGTTTTTTGTTTTGTTATTCGGTATTTACAAGTATTCCTGGGTTTGCAGCTGCTTAATTTCTGCTTCTTTTGTCATAGACTGTGGTCCCTATCTGTCAGTGCCTTTCATAGATTTCTCTTAGGTTCTACTGATATTGGATTAAGGACTCATAGAATAATTAAATTGACTTGATTGTGCCTCAGATGCTCGAAATCTAAATAAGGTCACATTAAGAGGTACTAGGAACTGCAATGTCAACTCTACTTTCTGAAGGACATATGAGCTCAAAATGTGCCTGAACAATTTGAAACCACAGTTATTCAGATCAATTATTGGTTTTGGTTATAATCATCTTTCCCAAACCCATCTTTCTTTATATGTTTCAATTGGTCCAGTTTTCTTTTTCTTTTCTTTTTTCTTTCTTTTTTTTTTTTTTTTTTTTTTTTTTTTTTTTTTTTTTTTTTTTTTTTTTTTTTTTTTTTTTTTTTTTTTTTTTTTTTTTTTTTTTTTTTTTTTTTTTTTTTTTTGGTTTTTGGGCCTCACCTGGTGACGCTCAGGCTATTCGCTCAGAAGTCACTCCTGACAGGCACGGGGGACCATATGTAGAACCGGGGGATCAAATCGTGGTCTGTCCTAGGTGCACAGGCACCTTACCTCCAGTGCCACTGCCCGGCCCCTTCTTTTCCTTTTTTTATATCTTTATTTAAACAATGTGATTACAAACATGACTATAATTGGGGATCAGTCACAAAAAGAATGACCCTCTTTCACCAGTGCATTCCCACCACCAATGTATCCCATCTCCCTCCACCCACAGCCCTACTTATATTCAAGAAAGGGTTTATACTTCATTCACTCATTAACATTTTCAGATACTGTAGTCATCTTTCTAACTAAACTCATCACTCTATATGGTGAGCTTCACATAGAAAGCCAGTCCTTCCAGCCATCATCTCTGTTGTCTCCAGGCAATATTACAATAATGTCTTTTGTTTTTCTTAAAACCCATAGATAAGTGAGACTGTTCTGTGTGTGTCTCTCTCCCTCTAACTTATTTTACTCAGCATAATAGTTTCCATGTCCATCCATGTATAGGAAAATTTCTTTTTTTTTTGTTATATTCATTCTATTATATAGAAATCATTGTGATTTATAGTCTTTTATAGATGGGTTTCAGACATATATGAATCAGGTCATAACTATCAGTGTTGACATTCCTCCACAAATGTTCACAAATACACACCATAATAACCCCAAGACCCCAGCATACCAGTATAAAAGGCCCATTTAAAGTTTAGATTATTAAATTTTGGGTCTCTTGATTCCATTGTTTTTTTCCTTTTTTTCTTTATTTAAAGATCTTGATTACAAATATGATTGTGATTAGGCTTCAGTCATGTAAAGAACACCCCCATTCACCAGTGCAACATTCCCACCTCCAATGTCCCAGATCTCCCTCCATCCCACTCTACACCCACCTGTACTCAAGACAGGCTTTTCAGTTACCTCATTCATTCACATGATTATGGTAGTTCTCAGTGTAGTTATTTCTATAACTGCTCTCACCACTCTTTGTGGTGAGCTTTATGAAGTGAGCTGAAAGTTCCAGCCCTCCTCTCATTGTCTCTGAGGATTGTGGCAAAGATGACATTTATTTTTCTTAAAACCCATAGATGAGTGAGGCTATTCTGTGTGTCTCTCTCTCCCTCTGACTACTTTCACTCAACATGATAGACTCCATGTACATCGATGTATAGGAAAATTTCATGACTTCATCTCTCCTGATGGCTGCATAATATTCCATTGTGTATATGTACCAAAGTTTCTTAAGCCATTTGTCTGTTGAAGGGCATCTTGGTTATTTCCAGAGCCTGGCTATTATGAATAGTGCTGCAATAAATATAGGTGTGAGGAAGGGGTTTTTGTATTGTATCATGTGTTCCTAGGGTATATCCCTAGGAGTGGAATAGCTGAATTGAATGGGAGCTCAATTTCCAGTTTTTAGAGGAATCTCCATATCTCTTTCCATAGAGGTTGAACTAGCCAGCATTCCCACCAGTTACTTTCTCTCCACATCCCCACCAGCACCGATTGTTCTCATTCTTTGTGATGTGTGTCAATCACTGTGGTGTGAGATGGTATGTCATCATTGTTTTTGATTTGCATCTCCCTAATCATCAGTGATGTGGATCATTTTTTCATGTGACTTTTGGCCATTTGTATTTCTTTTTTATAAAAGTGTCTGTTTATTTTTTCTCCCCATTTTTGATGGGATTAGATGTTTTTTCTTGTAAAGTTCTGTCAGTGCCCTGTATATTTTGAATATTAGCCCATTATCTGATGGGTATTGGGTGAATAGTTTCTCCCACACAGTGGGTGACTCTTGTATGCTGAGCACTATAGCTTTTGAGGTGCAGAACCTTCTCAGCTTAATGTATTCCCATCTGTTTATCTCTGCTTCCACTTGTTCGGAAAGTGCAGTTTCCTCCTTGAAGATGTCATGGAGTGTTTTACCTACTTGCTGTTCTATATATCTTATGTTTTCGGTCTGAAATCAAGGTCTTTAATCCATTTGGATTTTACCTTCGTACATGATGTTAACTGGGAGTCTATGTTTGCTTTTTTGCAAGTGGCTAACCAGTTCAGCCAGCACCACTTGTTGAAGAGGTTTTCCCTGCTCCACTTAGGACATCTTGTTCTCTTGTCAAAAATTAGGTGATTGTACATCTGGGGAACATTGTCTGAGACCGCAAGCCTATTCCACTGATCTGGGAGGTCTGTCTTTATTCAATACCATGCTGTTTTGATAACTATTGCTTTGTAGTACAGTTTAAAGCTGGGGAAAGTAATGCCTCCCATTCTCTTTTTCCCTAAGAGTGCTTTAGCTATTCAAGGGTGTTTATTGTTCCAGATGAACTTCATAAGTGTTTGATGCACTTCTTTGAAGAATGCCATGGGTATATTTAGAGGGATCATATTAAATATGTACAATGCTTTGGGGAGTATTGTCATTTTAGTGATGTTAATCCTGCCAATCCATGAGCAGGGTATGTGTTTCCATTTCCATATGTCCTCACTTATTTCTTGGAGTAGGTCTTTATAGTTTTCTTTGTATAGGTTCTTCAAGTTGACTCCAACATATTTGAGTTTGTGTGGCACTAATGTGAATGGGATTGCCTTCTTGACGTTCATCTCATCCCTATCATTATTTTGTGTATAAAAGGGCCATTGATTTCTGTGTGTTGATTTTGTAGCCTGCCACCTTGCTATATGAGTCTATTGTTTCTAGAAGCTTTTTGGTAGAGTCTTTAGGGTTTTCTAAGTAGAGTATCATGTTATCTGCAAACAGTGAGAGCTTGACTAATTCCTTTCCTATCTGGATTCCCTTGATATCTTTTACTTGCCTGATCTCTATAGCAAGCAAGCACATACAGTACTATGTTGAAGTAGAATGGTGAGAGCAGACAGCCTTGTATTGTACCAGAATTTGAAGGAGAGGCTTTTAGTTTTTCTCCATTGAGGATAATATTTACCATTGGCTTGTGGTAGATGGCTTTAACTAGATTTAGAAAGGTTCTTCCATTCCCATCTTGCTGAGAGTTTTGATCAAGAATTGGTGTTGGACCTTATCAAATGCTTTCTCTGCGTCTATTGATATGATCATGTGATTTTTATTTTTCTTGTTGTTGATGTTGTGTATGATATTGATAGATATACTTATGTTAAATCATCCCTGCATTCCTGGAATGAAACCTACTTGGTCATAGTGTATGAGCTTCTTGATGATGCAAGGATTTTGTTGAAGATTTTTGCATCAGCATTCATCAGGGATATTGGTCTGTAATTTTCTTTTTTGGCAGCATCTCTGTCTGGTTTTGGTATCAAGGTGATGTTGGCTTCATAAAAGCTGTTTGGGGGGGCTGGGCATGGCGCTGGAGATAAGGTGCCTGCGCTAACCTAGGACAGACCGCGGTTCGATTCCCCGGTTCCCCATATGGTCCCCCTGCCTGCCAGGAGCGACTTCTGAGCGAATAGCCAGGAGTAACCCCTGAGCGTCGCCGGGTGTGGCCCAAAAACAAAAACAAACAAACAAACAAAAAAAGCTGTTTGGTAATGTTTTCGTTTTTTCAATTTCATGGAAGAGCCTGGCTAGGATTGGTAGTAGCTCCCCTTGAAAGGTTTGAAAGATTTCATTAGTAAATCCATCTGGGAATGGGTTTTTCTTTTTGGCTGATGTTTGATTACAGTTTCAATTTCCTCAATAGTGATGCAGGTGTTTAGATATGCTATATCCTCCTTACTTAACTGTGGAAGGTTATAAGTGTCCAAGAATGTATCCATTTCTTCTAGGTTCTCATGTTTGGTAGCATAAAGTTTTTCAAAGTAATCTCTGATTACCCTTTGAATATCTGAAATATCTGTCATGATCTCCCCCTTCTCATTTCTAATAAGAGTTATCAGGTTTCTCTCTCTCTTTTTCTTTGTGAGATTTGCCAATGGTCTATCAATCTTGCTTATTTTTTCAAATAACCAACTTCTGCTTTCGTTGATTTTTTGGATTGTTTTTTTGGTTTTCCAATTCATTGATTCCTGCTTTCAGTTTTGTTATTTCCTTCTGTCTCCCTATTTTTGCTTCCTTTTGCTGATCATTTTCTAATTTTATGAGCTGTGTTATTAAGTTATACAGGTATGCCCCTTCTTCCTTCCTGATGTGTGCTTTGCAAAGCTATAAGTTTTCCTCTCAGGACCGCTTTTGCTGTGCCACATAGATTCTGGCAGCTTGTGTCTTCATTATCATTTGTTTCCAGAAAAGATTTGATTTTCTCTTTGATTTCATCTCAAACCCACTGGTTGTTTAATTTCCAATTGTTAAAGTTTTTCCTCTGTGTGGTTTTGTAGTTTACATCTAATTTCAGAGCCTTGTGGTCAGCAAAGGTAGCCTGCAAGATTTCTATCCTCTTGATTTTGTGAAGGTATGTTTTATGTGTCAGCATGTAGTCAGTCTATCCTGGAGAATGACCCATGTACATTGGAGAAAAATGTGTCCAGGTTTTTTGGGGTGGAGCATCCTATATCTATCTACTAGTCCTCTTTCTTCCATTACTCTTTTCAGGGCTAGTATGCTTTTTTTGGGTTTCAGTCTGTTTGACCTATCAAGTGTTGATAGGGCCATGTTGAGGTCTCCCACAATTATTGTATTATTACTGATTTATTCTTTCAGATTTGTCAATAATTGTATTAGATAATTTGCTGGTCTCTCATTGGGTGCATATATGTTTAATAGTCTGATTTCTTCCTGTTGTACATATCCCTTAATTAGTACATAGTGTTCATCTTTGTCCCTTACAACTTTTCTGAGTATAAAGTTGGTGTCATCAGATATTAATATGGCCACCCCAGCTTTTTTGAGGGTGTTTTTTGTTTGGATGATTTTCATCCAGCCTTTGATTTTTAGTCTATGTTTGTTCTGACTATTTATGTGTGTTTCTTGTAGGCAGCAGAAGTTGGATTCATCTTTTTGACCCATTTTTCTACTCTGTGTCTTTTAATTGGTGAATTTAGTCCATTGACATTGAGGGAGATGATTGTCATAGGATTTAATGTCATCTTTGTAGATAAGTTTGCTGTGTTTGTTGTCTCTCTTGTCTTTTTTATTGTAAGAATTGATTCAAGAGACAAAATTGATTAACATAATGAGGTAAACTAACAACAAAATATAGTAACATAACATATAATATAATTGATATAATAATACATGTAAGTCAGAGAAAGTTTCTGATTAATAACACACATTTTTTTCATAATGGCTTACATATATTTCACAATAGTATTTTAAGTAAATATTAACATTGAATCAGGGGAATTCTCATCACAAAATATGTCCTTCCCCCATTCCAGTTCCCTTTCTACAAACCAAATATGCCACCATCACCCCCCGGGCTGCTAGAGTATGTGGACCTCTCTTTGTCTTGCTTTCTATTAGTGATCACATATCTGTTTGGTCCTAGAACTCTCCTTTGTTTTCCCCTTTAAGAGGCAGAGCTACATAAATTGAGGTATGTGGTTTTGTTTGAAGGAAAAAAAGCAATAGATTGGGTACAAAATAAGAGGATAAAAAGAAGTCAAATATGCTGAAAATGGGCAGAGTCCCTCTAGAGGCTTTCAACCTCAATTTGAGAAAGGATGTGAAAAACGTAATTGAAACACCACAGCCATACAGAAAGAAATATTGAATTCAAAACTAGTGAGCACTACAGCAATAAAGACAGGATCCACACAATAGTCCTGGTTCTGAAATCAAATCATGCTCGACTGCAAAAAGAAAGAGAAAGACAAGACAAAATAAAATAAAATAATATTGAAGACATCAACCTTAATCTTGACATCAAAATAAAGATGTAAAAAAATCAATTGATAAATAAACATGTGGAAAAATGATTGTTTTGTGCATTTTTTTCTTTTCTTTTTCCCCCTGCATAGGCACAGTGACTATTGGGGATATTGTAGAGGGAATTCTCTTGACCTTGGAGATACAGGGTTTCTCTATCCCTGAAGTATACTGTCATGGGATTAACCTTAGACTCCTTGCATGATCATTTACTCTCCCCTTGTTGCTTTCGTGGTGTGTGCAACACTTCTGCTTTGTCTTGGATAGTAAAATCAGACCTCTGTATCTAGAGATCTTGGTGGCTGTGCAGCTCAAGGAATGGAGCTTATGAAGTCTTTCTTTGTGGTTCTAGCATTTATGCTTCTTCAGTGTCATTTTAATCCATCTTCTGTAGTTGGTGTTTTTTGTCATTCTGTTGCTCCTAGAGTGGAGCCTGGGATAAAGTCTTTCGTTATGTTTCCGGAAGACCCATTCAATTGCGGTTGTCTCAGTCAGACTTCTGGAATTGGAGCGCTTGTTTGTTGAACATATCATAGACCAAAAGCTAGGTTAGAGCTTTTTGTTGCTGTTGTTGTTGGTGGTGGTCCCTGGCTGCGTACTGTCCAGTCTTGGTTGCAACAACCAGTCATCTGTATATAGCAATTTTGGCTTTTGCACAGATCAAAGGGTGACATGTTTTCTGATTTTGTATTATTGATAGCTGATGAGAAAGGACAACTTGCTCTTAGATTAAGTTGTTCCCATTTTCTCATCGTCAGGTTATCAATTTAGAACTGGCGTATGTTGGTGTCAGAGCAGCATTGTAAATACCCTGGAGGGGATTTGGTTCCTGGAGCTGTTTTGGAGAACTCTGTTATTTCTATGTCTGGGATCCAGGAGTTAAGGCTGAACGGTCAGTGTCTAGTTTCCTGGAGCCTAGGTTGTTTCCACATGACATACATTCAGGATGGGAGATGTCCCTGTGTTGTAAACAAGTATGAGTTCTTATCCCTAGTAGATAAGAGCTTGTTTTTATATGTACAATTTTCCCTTTGTTTAATATGTCTTTGCAGGAGGAAGTGGTGCTACATTATATTGCTGGTGGACTTGGGGGGTGGAGAGAAAAGAAAAGACTCCTGAAAAAAACTCAGAATATATATTCTCACACATATCTAAAGGAAAAAAAGTTTCTTTTTAAAAAAAAAAAGAAGAAGAAGATTAAATAAAAGATGTAATTAAAGGGATAAAGTGGGGCCGGGAGAGATAGCATGGAGATCAGGTATCTGTCCTTCCTATAGAAGGGCGGTGGCTCAGAACCCGGCATTCCATATGGTCCCCTTGCCCACCAGGGACGTTCTCCAAGCATAGAGCCAGGAGCACCCTCCGAGCGCCACCAGGAGTGACCCAAAAGAAGCAAAAACAAATCTAATACAATAAAAACTAAAACAAAACAAAACAAACAAACAGAAGAAGCTAACAAGAATAAAAAGAAAAGAAAAAAAACAAAGAAAAAGGGAGCAAGTGATACAGGAGATCAATTTACATTTGGGGAGAAACAGGATAAGAGGTAGTGTTTTATAGGTCTAGACTTATGATAAAAGTATAGGGTTCCCCCTTGTCTTTTGAGATTTCCGTGTGAGGTGTGGGGTCCAGGCAGGGAGGTCTTGGATAGAGGTCTTGCAGTGGGGGTCCTTTGGAGCTAGTTCCAGTATCAAGCCACAATCCACGTTAGGGAGAGCTGATAGGAGGGCCAGCCACACTGCATGTCTGTTGGGGTGTTGGTTGTATTTTCTTGCCGGGAACGAGGTGAGAGCTTGAGTGGGTGACTTTTCACTTGGGTAGTGGGTACTGGCTCATTGTGGTAGGAGGTCTTTCTTGATGCCTAATGGATTAAGAGCTGAGGGTGAAGAGTTATAGTGTGGTGGGGATATTGGGGATGGGATTGAGGGGTGAAGGGATAGTTGGATTTCTGGAGGAGGGAGAGGAATAGTATATGGGAGGGGTTATATAAGATATAGGTATGAGTTGTTTATGGTTTAGGTTTGTCCCTTAAGGAGAATTCCTATCTCTGTATGCTCCTTCACACATATAAACATATAGAAGTTAGCTTAGGTGTATATTAATGTAGAGAAGTGTGGAGTGCAAGAGGTGAGCTGAGCTGAGTACTAAGTATAGTACTTGTAAGGAAAGGAAACTAATCAACTTTTGGGTATGTATAGGTTTCATGTCTCGAGTACTGACCATTATGTTAGTGAGGTTTATCTATATAGGTGTTTACCCTTTTCAGTTTTGTCCACAACACCCTATATGCCAGCTTTCCTTTCCTATAGAGGAGGTAACCATGTGGTTTTTATTTTACATAGATTGATTTGATAATAGTGAGGAGGAGAAGGTGGAAGAAGAGGGAGACATGAAGAGAGAATAGGAAAAACAAGACAAAAAAACCAACAATCAAACACCCAAAACAAGAAAAATACAAAGTAATGAGAAGAGAGGGTATAAGAGCAAGGGCATTGTTAGTTTGGTTGAAAGGGTTCGATGTTTGGGCCCTGTGATAAAGATCTATAGGTCTCCATTGTTGCTTCAGTGATCTGGCTAGTCATGTGCGTGCTTCAGGTCCTAAAAGAAGGCATAATCTAGACATAAAGGGTATGTTAAAGAGTTTTATCTGGCCATTTTCATGCTTCAAGCAGAGTATGGTGCCTCCTGTGACTGAACACCGAGTTACCACCGTAGGATGATGTTCACAATTTGTATCCAGGGAACTCTGGTGCCGCCTCTGGAAACCTCACTGGTCTCTCTTGTCTTAAAGTAGACCTTTCAGTTTTTCCTTTAAGACTTGTTTATCATCTGTGAAGTTTCTGAGCTGTTGTTTATCCATGAAGCTATGTATCCTTCCTTCAAACCTGAATGTGAGTCGGACTGGGTGCAGTATTCTCGGTGAGGCATCCATTTCATTCAGTCTTGTCACAATATCCCACCACTGTCTACTGGTCTTGAGAGTTTCTTGTGACATGTCTGCTGTAAGTCTTAGGGATACTCCTTTGAATGTAATTTCCCTCTTTGATCTTGCTGCTTTCAGTATTCTATCTCTATCTGTGGGATTTGTCATTGTAACGAGGATGTGTCTTGGGGTGTTTTTCTTTGGGTCTCTTTTAGCTGGTACTCTTCAGGCATGCAGGATTTGATTGCATGTAGTCTTAAACTCTGGGAGTATCTCTTTGATAATGTCTTTGGCAGTTGATTCTTCCTCGAGATTTCCTACCTGGACCTCTGGGACTCCAATATTTCTTATGTTGTTTCTGTTGAGTTTATCAAAGACTTCTATTTTCATCTGTTCACATTCCTTGAGTACTTTTTCCATTGCCTGAATGTTTTTCTTAAAGTTCTTTTCCAATTTTTTCTGCTGTGTTGAGTTTTTCTGCATCTCATTTTCCAGCATGCCAATTCTGTTCTCAGTTGCTGTTACCCTGCTGTTGAAGCCATCCACTGAGTTTTTCAGTTCAGCTACCATGTTTTTCAGATCTGTTATTTCAGTTTGGAGTTTTCTGATTTCTGTTTTTGAGTTCTGTTCAGATCGATCTATGCTTCTTTTGAGTTCTACAAATGTCTTCCATATTGCTATTCTAAACTCCTTATCTGAGAGGTTAATCAGATGGTTGGAGTTTTTAGGTCACCCGAGCTATCGTCTTCATTCTCTGTGCATGATGATTGCCTGCAAGGTTTCCCCATTTTCATGCTTGTAGTGTGATTTTTTTCTGCGTGTTGTGGTGGAGTTCATTGCTTAGAAAGAGTGCACAGCTGCGAAGTGAAGCAGAGTGGCAGAGTTCTTCTGGAGCCTCGGGGAGTGCTATTTTTCTGGGTCCTTTTCTGCCCACTTCCAAGAAGTTCCAGAGACAGGACAGTGGAAAAACACACACAGGCAACAATCACAGTTGGGAAACACTGGGCGGGCATAGATTTTCCCAATCTGACGTCACAAACAGGGGACCTTCCTTTCTGCAGAATACTGCAGATAGCCGATTTTCATAGTCCAACACAGTTCTTTGGCGCTCCAGCCATTGGATGAGCCTCTGGGAGTATTATTTTTCTGGGCTCTTTTCGGCCCACTCCCAAGAGGTTTCGGAGACAGGACAGTGGAAAAACATGCACAGGCAACACTCACAGTCTGGAATCACTGGGCGGGCGTAGATTTTCAGGAAAATTTCATGACTTCATCATTCCTGGCAACTGCATAATATTCCATTGTGTATACGCACCACTGTTTCTTTAGCCATTAATATGTTCAAGGGCATCTTTGTTGTTTCCAGACTCTGGCTATTCTAAATAGTGCTGCAATGAATATAAGTGTGAGGAAATCATTTTTGTATTTTATTTTTGAGTTCCAAGGGTATGGATATATAGGTGTGGTGTAGCTGGATCATATGGGAGCTCAATTTCCAGTTTTTTGAGGAATCTCCATATTGTTTTCTATAAAGGCTGGACTTTGATTTTAAATCTATGTTTGTTCTGACTACTTAGATGTGTTTCTTATAGGCAACAGTTTTTTGATCCATTTGCCACTCTATGTATCTTAACAGGTACATTTAGTCCATTGGCATTGAGAGAGATATTTATCATGGAATTTAGTGCCATCTTTGTGTAGAAATTTGTGTGTCTGTTGCTCTGTCTTGTCTTAAAGTAGACCTTTCAGCTTTTTTTAAGGCTGGTTTTGAGTCTGTGTAAAGTTTCTGAGCTGCTTTTTATACGTAAAGCTATGTATACATCCTTCAAACATGAAATTGAGTCTGGCTGAGTGCAGTATTCTAGGTGAAGCATTCATTTCATTGAGTTTTGTCACTATATCCCACCATTGCATTCTGGCTTTCAGGTTTTTTTTTATGACAGATCTGCTGTAAATGTTGAGAATGCTCCTTTGAATGCAATTTCCTTTTTTGATCTTGCTGCTTTCGCTATTCTATCCCTATTTGTCGGATTTGTCATTGTGACTAGGATGTGTTTTTGGGGTGTTTTTATTCAATTTTCTTTTAGCTGGTACTCATTGGGCATGTAGGATTTGATTGTATGACATCTTTAGCTCTGAGAATTTCTCTGTAATGATGTCCTTGACTATTGATTCTTCCTGGAGATTTTCTTCCTAGGTCTCTGAGACTCCAATGATTCTTATGTTGTTTCTGTTGAATTTGTGAAGAATTTTTATTTTCATCTGTTCACAGTTTTAAGTTTATTTTTCATTGTCTGATCATTTTCTTTAAGGTTCTTTTCCAGTCTCTTCTGCTGTATATAGTTGTTCTACATCTCATTTTCCAGATCACTGATTCTGTCCTCTGCTGCTGATACTCTGTTGGAGAGGCTTTCTATTGAGGTTTTTATTTCATCTACTGAGATTTTTAGTCCTGTCATTTCAGTTTGGAGCTTTCTGATTTCTATCTTTGTGTTCTCTTCAGCTGGATTTATTTTTTTCTTTGAGTTCTATGAGCATCCTCCATATTACTACTCTAAACTCCTTGTCTGAGAATTTATCTGTGTAGTTGGTACTTTCTGGGTCACCAAATCTGCCATTTCATTCTCTATGCATGCTTTTGCCCTGTGTTGTTTCCTCATTGAAATGCATGTAGTGAGGCTTCTACTGCATGTTGTGGTGGGGTTCATGGGCAAGGAGATCAGAAAACCAAAAATGGAGGGATACAGAGGCTTTTAAAGGCACCGGGCAGGAGATGGTACTGTCTTATGGGCTGGGACCTCCTATCTGGCTGGCAAACCTTGATGGGATTAAGTTCTCTGGAGTGTTCCTCAGCAGTCTCCAGCAAGGATCAGGAAGCCTGGTCCCATTTTCAAAGTGCTTTGAACCACAACCCTCAAACTTATTCTTTTCACCTATACTCTAACATTCCTTCCTTTCTCAACTAAGATTAGTTATTTCTGAGAAAAAAATAAAAACAAAAGTACACAATTAAATAATATCCCTTTCTCTTTGCTCTGATATCATCAAATTCACTTTGCTCTCAAGACTTTAGACAACATCAATCTTTGTGACAGAAAATTTTGCTTTAGATAATAGTCTAGCTTTTCCCCCACAAAACAGTACTAAATGTCATTGGACTGACTCTTCCCCACATAGTTGCCAGCAAATTTTCAACTTGGTGTCTAGATGTGAAATTAGTTCCTAATAAAATGAAATAGACCAAAGGAGAATGCTGAGTTATTGATGGGATGCACATGATATATGAATATCATTAGATGCTTCTTAAAGAACATTTGTGACTACATGAATGTGCAAATGCAATGCAACATTTCTAAATTTCACTAGTCACTAAAATGCTCTGAAGCAGATGGACTGTGTGACTGATGATTCAATAATCACACTCATTAAAAATTTTCACGCTTTTAATTTCTTCACAGCCCCCAGCCCCTACATCATTTGATGAAGAGCTGAGGAATGAAATGATTTTGTCACTGTCAGCATATAGATAATAATTGAGTTTGCATTGGTTTCCTGGTGTGCCTCCTCCCACCTCTGGGCTCCTGATTATCTTCCCAGAAACCTAGTAAAATGTCAAACTAGCCCCAGATAGCTTATGCCTAGATATAGCAAAGGATGATCTTTTATTTGCCATCATCATCTCATATGACAGTCTACATCTCACATAGCACATTTGCTTATATCTCCCCATGTTGCTATGTCAGAAAATTCAGGCATGGGAGATTGAGTCGACAGGTTTAAATTCAAGTTTTTAAAATTTTTTTACTCGATTTTACAGAGGAGATTAAATCAAAGTGAATGGGAAAGAGGTTGTGAGTTGTATGAATCAGCAGCTGCAGCTGTATGATGGTCTGATGATCACAGCATTCATTATCAGTGGTAATATGGTTAGTAAAGTGAGGAGCAGGGGAAGTAAATTTGAGAAAGGAATGCTTCCACCTCTCTTTTCAGACCACCTTGGTCACCAGCATTCAGACAAATGCCTGGCTTGGTTCAGAACTAGTAACATCTACCAAAAGCTCCTACATGACACATGGGCACTCACATCCTGCTTGACAAGGCAGCTGTCAAGCATGCCTGGAATCCACTTGTGCTGCCCTGATGATGTTCCATGCCAATCTATTTTAGGGAGCCATGGACTCAGTTTGGAGTGAATAATTGATTTTTTCAGGATAAAAAAAATGAGTCCTAACCTCAGCACAAACTCTAGACTTGTTGCCTTTTCATCACAGAAAAGAATTTCAGGAGGAGGTGAAATAGTGAAACAAGATCGCTTTTATTGAACAAAACATGTTAGAAAGATGTGAGAAGAGGAATGCGAGAAGACATGCTCATGCTTCTTCAGAGTGGAAATAAGTTAGAAAAGAAACATAGATAAGTAAGCAAATTATGTATTTCAGGGAGAACATAAGAGTAAGCCTTATATAGCTTTCCAGAAGAACTTTTATATCATTCTTCCAAATGTTTTTTTCTGGAATATTGCATACACAAAAGATAATCAGAGCATTGTCAGAGAAAAGATTCACATTGATGGTGGCCTACTCAAAACTTTTTCCTTGCACTGTTGATGGGTTCTTCTCAGATTCTTTTGTTAGCTTCTCTTGGTCTAAGGCTATCTATCTTTCTTTGGTGGTGCCTTGGATTTAAGTATCTATGTGTTGTTGCCTCAATTTTTTCTCTTCAAAGAGCTCGGGCTTTATATTTAAAAATAATGTGGTATTCATGTCTTTGAGCAACTTCAGGACTAAATAATATTTTTATTATTTCCTGATAGTACATTACCAGGATCACCTTACCTATTTATCTAAAATATCGGTGTGCCTGTGAAAATCACATTATTTGTAGATCCACACAGAGGATTCTGACTGGAAGATATTTATTACAGGATGAGCTACTTGCAAAATAATAAAACTTTTTTCCTTTTATTTATTTATTTATTGCATTAATTCATTAGTTAAAAATGATATCCACTAACAAGAAATCCGGTTTCTTATTTGAGTTATACACCAAACAAGCTGTGTTTCCTTGAATGGTTAATTTTCCTCTCTATGTCTTATTATATTCATATCTTAGCTCTAAAGTTCTATGATTATGTGAAATATTGATAATATACTAAGCCAATATAATGACAATTGATAAAGAAATATTGACTTCAGGTCAAACATCCTTTTTTTTTAAGTTCATGGTTATTTAAGGAGAGATAAGACATAAATGTACACATAGAATAATCATATCCTAGATTCCAATATTACTCCCTCACCCAAAGGCTAGCTGTGAAATTCAGGGTAAGTAGTGGAAGACTTGGTGTCAGGAAAAGTTCACAGTGATACTCTTTGAGGCACATTTTGAGAGATAGATAAAAGGGAAAAGAACATGAGATGTGAAAAGATAGTTGAAAAAGTATGCAAGGGTTACACTGAATTGCATATACGAATAAATAGTGGCAGGATCATATTTGCAAAGGTATTAAGAGTTTTATTAAAAGCAAGATCCCATCAGAGAAGGAGGCCCTTTTTTATTTGTTTATTTGTTTAACTTGTTTTGATGCCACACCCAGGCTTACCCCATATTTACTCCTCGCTTAATGCTCAGAGGTCAACTCCTGGTGTTGCTCTGGAGATTATATGTGTTACAGGGATCAACACTTGTTGGCCATATGCAAGGCAAGTGCCTGCCATACCTGTGGTATTATCTCTCCAGACTTTAATGGAGAAAACTTAAGCCTCTTTTCCAACTCTCCCACGATCCTTATCCAGGATTGAATGGATTTGTGTTTAAGAAAATAAATTTAAGAGCCGGGGATATAGTTCAGTGGTAAAGAATTTACCTTGCTTGTTTGAGACATTGAGTTTGATCCTTGGTACTGTGAACAAGCAAACAAGCATTAAATTATGGGCCTGAAACTGTAGTGCAGTGAATAGGGTTTTGTATGTGATCAACTCAGATTCAATCTCCAGCACTCCATGTGGCAGTCCTTGCTAACCAGAGCCAGATGAAGTAACCTCTGAATCAGCCATGTATTGCCCCAGAAACAAAATCGAATAAACCAAGAAAATAAGTTTAAAATGCTACAAAAACAAGCAGAGTCTAGAAGTGTCAGAGTGAGAACTTATGAAAAAAAAAGTAATACATTTTTATAATTTTTATTTTGAGCATATTGGCTTGCATATCTTTCACAGTAGTATTTTAGGTATATATTAGCATATATTAACATTGAATCAGGGGAATTCCCATCATCAAATTTGCCCTCCCTCCACCCCTGTTCCCATCCTGCATCTCATATCTCCCACCCTCACCCCCCCCACCGGGCTGCTATAATAAGTGGTCCCCTCTGTGTCTAGCTTACTACTAGTGATCATATATCTGGTTGGTCCTGGTACCCTCCCTTATTTCCCCCTCTGATTGAAAGACGGAACTAGATAGTTCCAGTTTTTGTTTGAAGAAAAGAAGAAAAAAGTAATATTTAAGAAAAAATGTAGGATGGATCAATGGAGGTAAGATTATAATCAGGGAGGTTGCTTTAAGAAGTTAAATGGCATAAGAACTGTAATCAGTAGAACAAAAAGGGTATGAAATAAAGGATAAATTTGCTTATCCAATATCTTCTTTGAAACTTATAGTTCTCTGTTAGCTTGTCATATGTGCTGTTATATTCTCTGTATCATTTTACTATTAAACTATAATCTCCCACAAACGTATAATTTTTGTCTACATTATTTCTCTTCAATACCTACATCTCATGTCCACATGACTTGCACAGAGGAAACATTCAAATTAAATAAGTGAATAAATTTTAAAAAGCTATGGATAAATTAATGTCCATAAGACATACCAAGAAAAGTGGAACAAAATTTCTAAGTTAAGAATTCTTAGCATGGTAAAAAGAAGCATGATGACAGGAACTGGAAGAAGTCAAAATAGCAATGTTGGAAGAAAAATGATATTGGGCTTGAATTTGTAGTTGTACTGCTATGTCCATGTGGAAATGTTCAGAAGGTCATTGGAAATAATTGAGTTATATGCTGAGAAAACTGCTAGTGTGTCTTCTTTTAATGTAGAAAATTGAGCTGGTTGGCTGAAGTCTTTTGATTTCTAAATTTCATTTGGCCAAGCACACATTTGAGATCCTGGTATTAAATTTTAGAAAAGATGTATAAAAAAACTAAGAAGCACAGTCCCCTTTTTTTTTCTATTCCTGTTCTTATGTCATAAATCTAATATCTTCTTTTATGCTATTTTTATTTTTAAAAGAAACTTTTTGGTAAATTAAAAACATGACTTTTAGCCTTTAATATATAAAATGCAGCTAATTCATTGTAGCAAAAGTTAAAAGAAAGTGTTTTGCATTAGAAGATGCCTTTTATTTCTTATAAATATTAATATCTTCTTTTTACAGATAGTTTCTTATCTCTCTTTGGGTGTCACAAAGGAAAGCCATGAGTGAAATACCTAACCTTTTATGTCATATTGACCTAAATTTAAATTCTGGTTTCACTTCTTCTCACTGAGTTACTAAATTGCCTTGGATCATGTATTTGCTGCTGCTTTTCATCTATAAATTAGAATTTCTATTACCTATTACCAGTTTTTGTGAATGTTAAATACACACTGTTGCAGTTTGAATGATGCTTCTATCTCAACAACAAATGTGCGTTCAAATTTAGAACCTGTGAATGTGATTGAGTAATTGCATCTCAGAGATAGATGTATCCAAATTAATATTAAACTGTTTTCTTGGTGGGCTTTCTATTGAACAACAGATAACTTTCATAATAGAGTCAAGCATACACACACCAAAAAAAAAATCAGGACCAAGTTATGATGGACTGTGAAGAAGTGGCAGTTGGAAGAAACAAGGAAAGATATATCCCTCAGAATGTCCATAAGAAATGTGCTCTTGCCATCTGCTTGATCTCAGACTTATCCTCCGGAACAATTAAAACGTATTTTTAGTTAAGTTGGCAGTTTTAGTTCATTTGTTACAGCAGTTCCTAATAAAAATATGTACACGTATCAATCACTCAATATTCTTTTTTTGTTTTTTTTTTTGTTTTGTTTATTGGGCCACACCTGATGACGCTCAGGAGTTACTCCTGGCTATGTGCTCAGAAAATGCTCCTGGCTTGGGGAACCATATGGGACTCCAGGAGACCTAACCGCAGTCAGTTCTAGGCTAGCACTGGCAAGGTAGACAGACGCCTTATCGCTCAGCGCTACTGCTCTGGTCCTGACTCAATATTTTTAAACTTATTGAAACTGCCACATTCCACATCCTTTTGTATAAAAAAATTAAATAAAATAAACATTTAGTATTCTATGAGAAGAAGGAGGTCACTAGAAGAAAAGTTATGAGAATGATATTAAATATGAGGGGATAATTGTATGATACAATAGAACAATAAAGAAGAAAATGATAGAATAGAAGACAATTTTAAATTAAAAACTGAAAAAACTATAATATTAAAGAATGAAAACTATCCCTCTTCCTCAACTCATAAATACCTTAGGTGGTGGTCACTCAATGAGATCTAGAGGGTAATAGGAAGAGACATATTAAAGCTAGGAAAGACACACATATTTCAGACTTGCCCTCCTGACATTTCAGAGCTGCTGTGCCATTAATCTTTCTGAGCTGGAGAGACTGAGATATCGGGCTACTTTCAAGTGAAACAGTCATGAGAAACAAGGCTTTGTGACTCAACATTTTCAATCTGCAAAATTGTATGGTTTCTGCTTGAGCTCCAAGATATATCACTCAGTCTTCACTCTTGCTCAGATGTCAAAGGAAAGCTATAAGATAATAGCTATATTATCAGACTATACTGTATTATTATATGTTATTATTTTATGGTAAATATCACAATCATAAGTCATATTAATATACTATATGTTCTGGGTATATTAATGATGTTACTTCTAAAGAAAATTATTTAGCAGTAAAGTCATTTTATAAGCATCAGTTATGCACATTAAAATTTGGTAAAAATTTCAAGCTGAAACATATATAAAGCTTTAAACTGTTATTGTAAATAATCAAGTAGCATAGGAAAATATTAGAGATAGGAAGAGGAAACTCTTCTTGTAGATTACATAACTTTAATTTATATAACTAGAACAGTGAAATCTACCAAATGCCAAGTGATTGTAGATACTCATAATTTCAGATTCTCACAGTTCCTCATCTTCTTAATATCAATAATAGTCCAGATAGTTTCTCTTCACTTCTATGAAGTCCTAACAAGGAATATTCACTTACTAGATGATCAGAGAAGTGTCTTAGAGGCTACTCTCCATGGAAACATGATTAGTTAGAATAATTTGACTGGAATCTTTTTGTTAGTTTGACAATGCAGACACTCTGCAAATCCCCAAAGCATCTTGTTTCCCCTCAACTCTCCTCTACCTCAGGAAAATTAAATTAAAATTGTATTTATAAAAAGTACTAGCAAATGAGAGACAGAGTAAAATAGCACAGCAGCAAGGGTGTTTGCCTTGCATGCAGATGGTCTGTATATTTCAGATGACCTTCCTATCATTGCATGATAGATTCACTTAATGGCATGATAGCATTTGAGAAAAACTCTAAGTTCGGAAGCTTTTCAAAGGGACTTTAAGCTCTCTTTGAATCTTTTGAGAAGTTTCTGGGATTCAATGGATTTTGAATATGGTAGACAGGATCTTGTGCATTTTTCTCAAATTTATTTATATTTTTTTGTGTGTGTGTACCTTTACCTATTGGTGCTCAGTGCTCATTCCTAGCTCTTTGCTCAAGGATCATTCCAAGGGATTATATCAAATAAAGAACAGTCTGCTACATGCAAGACAAGCTCTTGACCTTCTCTATTATAGCTCCGCAGTCAATAGAAGAACAGTTATACATTGATCACCTAAAATAACTTAGTAGTGGAGTACTAAAGGTGATGTGGTAGTGGGATAGTGGAGCTGTGAGGCTGATTTATTATCTCCTGTCTATGGCTCTCTTTATAAATATATTTTTGGCTGGAGCTTTGAATCTTCTGGTCCCATTGTCAACGTATCACCAGGATAAGTCACCAGATACTTAAATAATACTTGGACTGAATTTGTGCACACACACACTCAGACACATACATACATGTACATGAACACATAAGAAATAGATGTTTTGGGGCCGGAGCGATAGAACAGCGGGTAGGGCACTTGCCTTGCACACGCTCGACCTGAGTTCGGTCACCGGCATCCCACATGGCCCCCTGAGCATGCCAGAAAGGTGTCCTGAGCAAAGCTAGGAATAGCCCCTGAGCATAGCCAGGTGTGGTTAAAAAAGACAAAAATAAAAAATAAGGAAACTAGAAATAGATGTTTTGTAACTTATATGAATCTACACACTTAGGGATGAGTAAATCCAAATTTTGGTTTTAGGTTAGTGAATTAGCTTTAATGAATGAACATGTTTTATTATTTATCTGTGCTTCATACTTTTATGTAGTTACTAAATAGATTATACAATTACTATTCATTTGGATTTCAAATTTCTCCATTGAAAATATGTAAGCATATTAAATACCTCTGTAATTTTCAATATTTTCAATATGTATTAGTTATTTAGAATTCAGAAAAGAGAAGGGAAGGTGTTGTGGCTAAATGCATTAAGGATTAATGCAGTATACTAATATGTGGTCATTCTCATTTTAATTTTGACTCAAAACAGTATATCCATGTCTATAGGAGGCCAGGGGCATAGGGTACTTTGTCAGCTCATGGTGCTTGAATGGTAAGTCAGTTGCATTCATGATCCTGCATAATTTGGGGACATCACATTTTCTAAAGTAACTGTGCTATTATTTTCAGGTAGGAACAGTGAACTATTCAAGTATATGGTAAGAGCAAATGAGAAAATTGATTTAATAAATGCCTTGTGTGTAACATTGAAGGTAAAACTGATAAGATGAATCTAGTTTAGAATTTTGCTTCAAGAGAATATACTTTGACTAATTGCCCATATTGTGCCAAAAGAGTTTTAAGAAATTAGATATGTTCCTGATTATGGGTTGCTAAGTTAGTATTCAATTAGGTCATGTATGTAAGGAGACAGTGTTACAAGCATTGTAAACTGTTACTCACTGTTGCATATGTAAACATTTCTAATCTTATCACGATTTGGAATGTATACACATTTCTGGACCTACCCTGATCCCACCCTGATCAGTGATTGGACCCTACTCTAGGGTGTGACCTGGCAGGACCTACCCTGATCCTGCCCTGATCAGTGATTGGACCCTACTCTAGGGTGTGACCTGGCAGGACCTACCCTGATCCTGCC
>PVKC010001734.1:0-48223 GCA_004027635.1 Crocidura indochinensis | reverse complement strand
ATATATATATATATATATATATATATACTCGGCCTCTTTCTTCCATTTCTCTTCTTAGGTCCAGTATATTTTTGTTGGGTTTCAGTCTGGTTGACCTTTCATTGTTGACAAAGCTGTGCTGAGGTCCCCAAAAATTATTTTTTGTTGTTGATGTTATTTTTCAGCCTTGTCAACAATTGTATTAAATATTTTGCTGGACCCTCATTCGCTGCATATATGTTTAGAAGAGTGATTTCTTCCTGCTCTACATACCCCTTGATTAATATATAATGTCCATCTTTGTCCCTTAGAACCTTTCTGAGTATAAAGTTTGCATTATCTGATAATAGTACGACCACTCCAGCTTTTTTATGGGTGTTGTTTGCTTGGATAATTTTCCTCCAGCCTTTTATTTTGAGTCTATGTTTGTTCTGACTATTCAGGTGCATTTCTTGTAGATAGCAAAAAGTTGGATTGAGTTTTTTGATCCATTTAGCCACTCTGTATCTCTTAACTGCTGCATTTAGTCCATTGACATTGAGAGAAAGAATTGTCCTAGTATTTGTTGCCATCTTTATATCGAAATTTGGTGTGTCTTTTGGTTAGTCTTGTCTTAAATTAGGTCTTTTAGCTATTCTTTTAAGTATGGGTTTGAGTCTGTAAAGTTTCTGAGCTGTTTTTTGTCTGTAAAACCATGTATTTTCCCGTCAAACCGGAAAGTGAGTTTTGCTGGGTAGAGTATTCTAGGTGAAGCATTCATTTCATTCAGTCTTGTCTCAATATCCCACCACTGCTTTCTGGCCTTAAGTGTTTCAGGTGACAGGTCTGCTGCAACTCTCAAGGATGCTCTCTTGAATGCAATTTCCTTTTTTGATCTTGCTGTTTGCAGAATTATGTCTCTATCTGTGGGAGTTGTCATTGTGACTAGGATGTGTCCTGGGGTATTTTTCCTGGGGTTTCTTTTGGTTGGTACCCCTCAGGCATTCAAGATATGATCACATATATTCTTTACTTCTGGATATTTCTCTTTAATGATGTTCTTGACTGTTGATTCTTCCTGGAAATTTTCTTCCTGTGTCTCTGGGACTCAAATGATTCTTACGTTGTTTCTGTTGATCTTATCATAGACTTCTATTTTCATCTGTTCCCATTCTTTCACTATTTTTTCCATTGTCTGTTTGTCTGTTTTAAGCTTTTTTCCAATCTCTCCTGCTGTATGGAGTTGTTATTTATCTCATCTTCCACAGCACCAATTCTGTTCTCAGCTTCTTCTACCCTGGTGTTGAGGTCATCCATTTTACCATTCAATTTATTTACTGAGTTTTTCAGGTCTGTTAGTTGACATGTTATTTCAGTTTTGAGTTTTGTGATTTCTGTCATCATATTTTCTTGGTTTTTGTTATTGTTCTGTTCAACTCAGTCCATGGTTTCTTTGTGTTCTTTCAGCATCTTCCATATTGCTTTTCTAATGTCCTTATCTGAGAGATTGATTAGTTCATTGATCATTATCTGGTCATCAGAATTGTCATCTTCTTTCTCTATGTTTGACGCTGGCCTGCATTGTTTCCCCATTGTCACACTAGTATTGTGTTTTTTTCTACGTGTTGCGGTGGTATTCATTGGGTAAATGATGTGCACAGTCAGACACCTTTGGTTCTGTCCTTTCTGCGTATGTCAATTTGCCTACAAGAGAGCCTAGTCCTCCGTGGATGAGGCCTCTCAAAGGATCAAATCTTGGACCTAGGCACACAGCAGAGATGATAGTCCAGAGAGAAATGCTGGGCTTCCGTTATCCAGCACAGTCCTTAGTGTGATTTTTTCTCTTCTTGTTGCGATGATGTTCTTTCCTTAGAAAGAGCGCATGGCCGCATAGCGAAGCGGAGACAAAGTGTTCTTCTGCAGCCTATTTCACTTTAATGAGGTTTCCTGGGCGTCTCTGCTCTAGAATGGACCTCTGGGAGAGCGAGTCTTTTTGGAGCCCGTTTGGCCCATTCCCACGAGGTCCGGAGGACAGCAGAGGACAACGAAACACAAAGAAAAGACTGGAATCACAGTTCTTCCCAGTCAGCTCCACTAGGCAGGCTTGGATACATAGAAATCCCCAGCCTGCCGTCACAATCAGAGGACCTTGCTTTGCAAACTACTCGCGCTTGCCGGTTTTCACTCTAATGAAGTGTTCCTGGGCGTCTCCACCCTGGAATGGACCTCTGGGAGAGTGAGTCTTTTTGGATCCGGTTTGGCCACTCCCACGAGGTCCGGAGGACAGCAGAGGACAAAGAAACACAAAGAAAAAACCGGACTCACAGTTCTTCCCAGTCAGCTCCTCTAGGCAGGTGTGGATACGCAGATATTCAATTACATTTTTCATGTCCTCTCTCGAACTGAGGCCGATAACCACTAGAAGGACTCCACCCATTTCCAGAATATCTTTATTTTATTTTATTTTATTTTATTATTAATCCTTTTTTTCTTTTTTTGCTTAATCTTTACCACACTCTATGGCTTTTCTTTCCCTCAAACAAAACCACATAACTCAATTTATCTAGCTTAGCCTTTCAAATAGAGGGAGAAACAAGGGAGGGCACCAGGACCAAACAGATGTATGATCACCGATAGTAAGCTGGTCAAAGAGGGGACCACCTACTCTGGCAGCCTGGGGGTGATGGTAGAGGATATGGGATGAAGAAAGGGAATGGGGAAGGTGGGAGGGCAAACCTGGTGGTGGGTATTCCCCTGATTCAATGTTAATATGTACCTAAAATACTAATGTGAAAGATATGTAAGCCACTATGATCAAAATAAAAAATATTAATAAAAATATCTTATTCATCATAAAATGGAGATTAGAAAGGAACAAATTTTCAAAGAACAAATACAAATGGCCAAATGTTACATGAAAAAGTGCTCCACATCACTAATCATCAGGGAGAAGCAAATCAAAACAACAATTAGGTACCATCTCACGCCACAGAAAGTGGCACACATCACAAAGAACAAGAGCCATCAGTGCTGGAGGGGATGTTGGAAAAAAGAACTCTCATTCACTGCTAGTGGGAATGCCAAATAGTCCAGCCTTTATGGAAAACAATATGGAAATTCCTCAAAAAACTGGAAATTGTGCTTCCATATGATCTAGCTATACCACTCCTATGGATATAACCTACGAACACAAAACATAATACAAAAAAGCCTTCCTCACACTTATATTCAGTGCAGCGCTATTTACAATATCCGGAATCTGAAAACAACCCAGATGCCCTTCAACACAGGAATGGCTAAAACATTTGTGGTACATATGCATAATGGAATATGCAGCTGGAGAGATGAAGTTATGAAATTCTCCTATACATGGATGGACACTGAAACTATCATGCTGAATGAAATAAGTCAGAGGGAGAGAGAGGCACAGAATAGTCTCACTCATCTATGGGGTTTTTTTTGGGTTTTGGGCTACACCCAGTGACACTCAGGGGTTACTCCTGGTTATGCGCTCAGAAGTCACTCCTGGCTTGGGGGACCATATGGGAAACCGGGGGATCGAACCACCGTCCATCCTAAGCATGCGTAGGCAAGGCAGGGACCTTACCTCCAGCGCCACCGCCCAGCCCCACATATGTGGGTTTTAATTAAAGTAAAATACATTTTTGCTATAATGCCTAGAGAATAGAGATGAATTCCAAATCTATTGATGGACCAGCTCATGTTATGAAACTCACCACAAAGTGTGGTGAATGCAATTAGAGAAATAACCACACTAACAACTACTATGACAATGTTAATGAGTGAGAGAAGTAGAATGCCTATCTCTAATACAGATGGGGTGGGGGAGAAGTGAGATGGGGGCATTGGGGGTGGCAATGTTTCACTAGTGAAAGGTGGTGTTCTTTTTATGACTAAAATCCAACTGCAATCAAGTTTGTAATAATGGTGCTTAAATAAGTATATTATAAAAATAACCTGGATATTTTAATGGCTCAAATTGTAGGTCTGTAGTAGGAGAACTAGACCCCATACTACATGTGCCACCCCCAGTGTTGCCAGGAATGGTCATAGAGCAGCATTGATTGTGAATTGCACAATAAAATGATAAAAAGTAAAAATACTTCACCGCAACATCCTTCACAAGTAGACAGAAACCATAAGCACACTATATTTCAGATATATTTATCCAATATTTAATTAAAAACTTACACGGATTTTAAAAATAATGATTATGGCTGAAGGCAATTCTGCAGGATCCCTTATTTTTTTTATCTTATGTGGAAGACCTCGGTTATATAAAAAGAAATTAATTTCCTAACATTTTAAAATTAGAATTAATGAAATAATGTCAGACAACATTCTTCTTTATCATATATGATATATAAAACACTCATGACATTTTTTAAAAAGGCTCAAACTTCAGCAGACATGGCGGCTGCGACTTCTGAGGAAGCACTGAAGAAGTGGCAAGCAGGACTGACACCTATGCCGTGACGGGCCTGGCCTAGAGCCTGTGAAGGCAGACGCAGGGTCGGGGGGCAGCTCCATTGCCATTTTGGGGCTGGAGACCAGAGTGGCCCCATCACCAACAGAATGGCAGTGCCACATACACCTGGGACCAGTCACCCCATTCCTCTCCTAAGTGGGAGTGTCCAAAGATGATGCGTGACATCCCTTACCAGAACATCATTCTAGTCACATGCTTGTGTCAGAAACTGAAAGAGAAGTTGAGACTATGGATCAGAAAATTTGGACAAATGTTGTCACTGATGACAGAGAACTATCTGTGTCTGAGGTAGATGAGTCTGTGAGTAATGTAAATGTGCCTGTGTCTGAAAAGCCTGTTCAGAATGAGAGCTCCTGCCAGATGGATGAGGATAGATCTCTCAAGCAAAGCATTCTTAGTTCTAGGTTGCTGGACCACCCTTCCTGTAAAAGTCCACTGGAGCCTCCTCTGTTGAGCAGCATCTCAAACTAGAAAACCAAGTAGAAGGTGAGAAGATCACTCAGAATGTCTCTCTCGTGGGTGAACAGCTGTCAATTTGCCTCCTAGATGAGGTTATCAAGAAGCATGGCAGTCTGGTCTCACTCAGTGAAAAATATGTACTTGGACAATTAAAAGATGCCTTTAATGAAGACTTTTCCAATAGGAAACCATTTATTAATAGTGAAATAACAAACTATTGGGCCAGACATCAAAAATGTAAATTTCATGCCTTCTACAATAAGCACATGTTGGATATGGATGATCTTGCAACCCTGGATGGTCAGAATTTGAAAGGAGTAAAAAAAAAACATATTTGGCCTTAAGCTCCTGTTAAGTTGAAGGGAACTAAACCACATGAACTCAGGTTTCCCTTAAAGAGGGGGGGGGCTATTTTGTGAAGGAACCCATGTACAGGTTTCCCTTGGGAAGGGGGACCCTATTTTGTGAAGGAACACATGTGCACAAAGGGAAGGCTCAGCCCTGCCCCTTCATTGCAACTGATTCGTCGCTGAGGGAAAGTCCCGCCCTCACTGCCACCTCATTCGTGTTGCCCTAGTTACTAGGTGAAGGCTCCACCCTCAAGGCTCCTCCCACTTCCTATCTTATATAGGGGGAACAAAAGGCTGGGGCGCTCTCTTGCTTCCGTCGCTATGGACATGAGGGACCCAGGCTACAGGGTTCTAGCCACGCGCTCTCTTTTGCCTCTGTCGCCATGGACATGCGGGAGCCTGGCTAATGGTTGTAGCCGATCAGAAAATAAATAAACTCACTTAACCTTTTTGTTTGGGGGACAGCCACTTCATTTATCTGGCTGGGTAGCAGAAATGGGATATTTCGAACCCCAACATTTTGGCGACCACGAAGGGACCCCACACATCCTGCCCTGGACCAGAAAAATGAACAGATCTGGTGAGTTTCCTGGGATCCCTTTTTTTCTCAACCCCTCACTTTGGGTCTTTCTTCTTTCTGTTCTTTCTGTTGGAAATGCGGTTTTGTGTTAACACAGCCCCTCGCTTATCCCACTTTGGGTCTTTCTGTTAGAGATGCAATTTTGCGTTACTATCACTAAACAGACCCGGTAACTCAGATGGAAAACTGAGTCGTGAGTAAGGGGGTTAGAGTCCCTCAGTCATGAGTAAGGGGGTTAGAGTCCCTCAGTCGTGAGTAAGAGGGTTAGAGTCCCTCACGTGGCTAAGGGATCCCCCACTTGATGCGTATTCCGAGTGGCCGAGGTCCCCACTTGACGTGAAATTCAAGTGGCAGTGGGGCTGACGGGCCCCTGAAACTGCGTAGCCACACCCCTGGAGGTACCCCAGGGATGAAAGGCAACAGGGAGGCGTCCTGGTTGCGGGAACAGAAAACAGGTCTGTCTATGTGTGAAGCATACTGTGTTGTTGGTATCTATAGTCAAAAACTATTCTGTGAATTTTACAGTTGTGTCTCTGACAAGTTTGATTTCTAGCTCTTGGTATGTTGTTATGGCTGTGAGGTTGTTAGTAGTTGAAATTGTGGCTTTGTTGCCCTTCGTTTTTGGGATAGTTGGCTTCTTGTGGTTGCTAAAGTGAAAACCCAGGAAAAAGTTAAACATTCCATCATGACTTGATTCTAAAAGCTAAACGGGTTAGGCTTTCCCTCTCCTGACCTCATGTTCTAGTGTGACGCGTCACTATATGTTTGTTTTCTTTTTGTCTGTGGTTCTGTGTTTTGTGTCTTTTTCTTTGTCTGGTTTAAACATGAAGGAAAACTCTAGGGGCCATCTCTCCTCAGCTCAGAAATTGTGTGTTAAGCAGACTTTGTAATTCTAGGCCCTAGGGATATGGCAAGGGGTGTGGAGGATCGCAAACCCCAGATTTCTCAGTGGCCACCGGGGACAGTTTCCCTGGATATTTCTAAACTTTGTGATCATCCAGCTTTCCTGCCATGAATTAGTAAAGGCCAGAAAAAGGTGAACACGTGGCTTGTAAAAAAAAAAAAAAAGCAAAAATTCACCTAGCTGAAAAATGTGGGTGGGTCCTTCACATATCAAAGGAAGAACTGGAGCTAATTGGAAAATGTCTTTGGTTAATTGTGTGTTTAAAAAGTTTCTTAAATAAACAATTGGGTGAAAAATGTTGCAAATTCTTGTGATTGGTAAACAATGCTGTTAATTTTGTAAGTGCATGTTATTGCTAAAGTATCTCAAACCCATGTCGAGTTTATCTCACCAAACTTAATGATGAGTTTTAAGGTAGTTTCGATGTAAAAATCTTAATGGTACTAGGTTGTAAATACCTAAAGAAAAAGAAATCAGCAAAAGTATTCTGCGAAGTAATTCCAAATTGGCAGCAGACAACTTAAAACTGTTCTTTGTTCTTAGTCCTATAGGTTGTAAACTTGAAAATGCATGTGTTGGTTTTTAGCAGCAGAACCACTTCCAAAGAACAGCCCTGACCCTTGCTGAGGGGCGGAAGCCGCGAGGTCTCGGCCTGACTAGGCCTGCACCGCGCCGGCCATTGTAAAAAATCTATCAGGGTGGGGCAAGGCGTGAATGAGAAGCGCATGCACTCTGGGCGTTCCACCCCCGGGCCTGTCTCCTCTGGCGCAGGCGTGCTCCCGCCCCAGCCTGGAAAGTAACCCGGAAAAAGTGAACTCCCTGGAGCAGCTTAAACCCTCCCAGTGGGGCCTCTAAGTTCCAGTAATATGGAGGTAGGGCGTTTGCCTTGCATAAAAAAATTTAAAATTGTGCAAAAAGGTTGAAAAGGTTAAAAAGAAAAAGTAGGTGCTGGCAGAAAGTTTAAAATGTGCAAAAAATTTAAAAATGTGTGCTAGAAAGAAAACTGTATAGTCAAACTAAGTAATTATTATTGATATGCCTTAAATTAGTGGTCCTCAAACTACCGCCCAAGGGCCACATATTGCATTTGTTCCTGTTTTGTTTTTACTATAGTCTGGCCCTCCAATGGTCTAAAAAAACAGTAAACTGGGCCCCTGTTTAAAAAGTTTAAAAACCCTTGCCTCAGATTAACATAAAAAAGTGTAAATGCTTTTAAGCATGTTATAGTGTTCTCATGCCATTGGGTAAAAATGGGGTAATAAAAAATCTTATAAACATGGCAAATTAAATGCTAGTTTTAAGGAAAATAGTCAAAAGCTTAAAAAATCATTAAGGTTCAAAAAAATTCAGTTTAAAGGTTAAAAAAATTGGTAAGTGTTAATTGTTGCCAAAAAGTTAGTAAGCATTCTTCCTGGCATTCAAAATTAATTTAAGTAATGTGAATTGTTAATGTCTTCTGCCTGTAAACTGAGGCCAGAAAACTAAGTAAAAGTCTATTTTCTATATGTAAAATCAATCATGATTAAAATGTTTTGCAATTTTCATTATCTGCTATCAAAAATATTAATGGTTGTATTACAAAAGGCTTTGTTAACAGGTCATGGTTTAAAGAATTTGGTTCATGAAAAATTTTGTTGTAAAAGAATTTTAGAATTTTCTGTGAAAATTTAAATAATATTTGTTTTGCTTTATCTCTTCTCCTAGTACTTTTCAGTATCACTTTATCTCGTGGCATCATGCTGCTTTGCACAAGATACAAGCAGGTGATTTTCCTCTCTGCATGAGGAGTGATTCCCCATGCAGACAGGAAATCTTAAGTAAGGGGACCCCAAAGCCCTCTTTCAGGGAAATAATTGGAATTGAGGTGAATGATGTGGCACGCAGGCACCATGAGCTTTTGGCTGTAAACCGGAAAGTCACCGAAATAAATGCCTGAGTAAGGAAATTGAAGATTTCCCAGAAGCTTTTGAATCTGCATGCCTGTGGGCCCTGCTCTCGACTTCAGCCCTCCATCTCAAGAAAAGGAAAAGAGAATCCGAGGTCAGTCTCTTCCAAACCTGAAGAGGAGTGGAACAGACAAATCACCTCTGAAAATTCCAACAGAGGGTGAAAAGCCACAGAAATCGTCAGCTAAAACTGATCAACTCATCAGCCAAACCTGCTGTGTTTGCATCCAATCCTCAGAAAAGCTCTGTAAGTAATGGGGGTGCCCCAGATGGAGACTTCTCCAACAGTGCTGTATATGTGCAAAGGAAAAAGCCAAGTTATTCAAATACCTGGTAAGATACAAAGTAAAGGTAAAGAGAAAAACTATATTTTTGTAGCTAGTTAAAATTATAGTGGGCCTAACTTAAATCCCACTCCTCCAAAGTAACTTACTTGCAAGCATTAGTCTGGCTAGGGTAGCTCAAAGCTGTATTTTATAATGCTATAATGCTTTGGTTTTCTATTGTTTAATCTGTGTTATCATTACAGACAATAAAAGCAGCTGTGCCATTCAAGTTGGAGCTGAAGCCGGTTGGCCTAGTTGGGTTAAGTAATTAATCTGATCCTTTTTAGATAATAAGACAGTGAAATGCTCCAAAATCTCTGAAGTCTCTTCGAATTTAAAATGCCTTCCCCCAGGACAGGTCTGGGTGTGCGGGAAAAAAATCTAGCCTATTTGGTATTACCCAAAAATAGCAGACATCTGTGCACCTGCCTTTCTGCTGTCTAACATTAATGTTTTCCAGAAACTGAGCCCATCCCTCTTCCCAGCATAGACCTCCTGGAAGAACACTGAACTCGTAAAGCTGTGGTGCTACTACCCCTGCTTGGCTACGTTAGGGGTAGCTGAAAAATTAAAAATGAAAGCTGCAGGTTTAAAAATTTCAGTGGACCGGTATAATGAGTTATCTGATCAACTTGCCTCAAACATCCTGCAGGTTTACAAGTCTATCCAGAGCCTACAAGACCAGCATAATTCACTAGCCCGGGTGGTCCTACAAAACCGGAGGAAACTAAATTTACTCTTAGCCGAGAGGGGGAAATTGTGTGTAGTTCAATGTATAATCAACCGTTATAATCTCTGTGGGGGAAAATTCTCCCCTACCTCCTACCTCTATTTGGTCCATTACTAAGCAAGCTCTTAATAGTTGCGGTAAAACCCTGCATTGTAAACAAAATTGTAACCTTTACCCATACTCAAGTGGTAAAAGTTAAGCTAATAGTACTAAGGCAGCAATATCAAGAAGTGCCCACAGGTCACAAACAGTACCCCAAGGAACCCTGAGTAACCACTTGCTGCTTCAGAAACCTGGTCCCCGCTTTTTTCTTAGGTGAAACTTCACCCATTCTCAGCAGAAAGTAGCTATGGAAGAATGACCATCGGCCCCAAATCCCTCCAACATTCCTGGTTTCTAAAAGCAGTGGTTACTAAAATACTAATTATAGGATTAGAATTATATACTAGAAAAAGTGGGGAAATGAAAGGAGTTAAAAAAAAACATATTTGGCCTTAAGCTCCTGTTAAGTTGAAGGGAACTAAACCACATGAACTCAGGTTTCCCTTAAAGGGGGCGGGACCCTATTTTGTGAATGAACCCATGTACAGGTTTCCCTTGGGAGGGGGGACCCTATTTTGTGAAGGAACACATGTGCACAAAGGGAAGGCTCAGCCCTGCCCCTTCCTTGCAACTGATTCGTCGCCGAGGGAAAGTCCCGCCCTCACCGCCACCTCATTCGTGTTGCCCTAGTTACTAGGCGAAGGCTCCACCCTCAAGGCTCCTCCCACTTCCTATCTTATATAGGGGGGAACAAAAGGCTGGGGCGCTCTCTTGCTTCTGTCGCTATGGATATGCGGGATCCAGGCCAAAGGGTTCTAGCCATGCGCTCTCTTTTGCCTCTGTCGCCATGGACATGCGGGAGCCTGGCTAATGGTTGTAGCCGATCAGAAAATAAATAAACTCACTTAACCTTTTTGTTTGGGCGTCAGTCTCTTCATTTATCTGGCCGGGCAGAAGAAATGGGGTATTTCGAACCCAAACAAATTGACTGAATGACCAGGTAATTAATATGTATGGTGAGTTGATAATAGATGCTGTCCCTGACAAAGTTCACTTCTTCAACAGCTTTTTTTTTTCATAGACAGTTGGCAACTAAAGGATATAATGGAGTGAAAAGATGGACAAAAAAGGTGGATTTTGTTACCCCCCACATAAAGAAAGCATGCACCAGATGTGGCTTTTTGCCTTTCTGGTGCAGAGCCTTCCTCCCAAAGAATTATTTGCCAAAAGGCCCATTCAGAGAAGTCAACTGTTTGACCCTTTGCATGGATTATTGGCTGTAATTCCAACAGGGCTGTGACATTACATTTTCTCTTTATTTGGCCACTATAGAAATCCAGCCTCAGCTTTCCTACAGACAAAGAAATGTCAGTACCAAAGCCCACCAAAAGTTCCCCGCTGGCTGGTTTATTTGTGACTCGTATAACCTGGTGCCAGCAGCTTGTTTTTCTGAGTCTAGCTCTATGATGTTAAACAATTATTTCCGTCCCCCTAAAAATCTGTTTTCCAGCAACCAGATAAACATCATAAATATTTTTGTCTCTCTTCTCCTGTTTTCTTGATAAACCTGTTTTTCTGCTTACCCAAAAACACTTCCACTACCAAACTCCAACAGGGCTCTTTCTCACATGTAGAACAGTCGTTTGATATGTAGATTCTAGGCCTGGTCCCCCATTATACTTTCTCTGGAAAATCTCTTACTCTTTGTTTTCCCTGATGATACCCTGCATTCCAAAGACTGTGCTTAAATATGTCATCAGCTGAAAAATAAAATTTGTCTTTTGTCTCTTGGACGTGAGTCCCCATACATCATGTGTGGTAATTCATTTTTACAATATTATTATGTTTTTCAACCAGTTCGTGTTCCCACTCTCTCCTCTTGAAAGGTTCCTGGACCCTACGAAGGCTCTGCTTAGGGATGCTGGCGTCTGCAGCAGGATTTATTTAAAAAGAGTCTACTATTGATTCTGATTCACCTGGAAGTCCACTGATCTCTCATTACTGTGACCCTTTCTAACTGAATTATTTCATTTTATGATTCCCAAGGCATTCATTTTAAGTTTTGTGTAGAGATAGAAGAAAGTATTTGCTGACTGAAGCCAGAGAAAAAAATAGACCTGAATTTCTTCAGGGTTGACAAACTGCTGTTACAAAGTGTATTCCACAACAGAAAAATGACAGTGTCTTTGTGCTCCAGTACTGCAAGTGCCTTGCCTTAGAACAGCCTTTCCGGGTTTCCCAAGAAGACATGCCCCGGGTGCAAAAGAGGATTTACAAGGAGCTGTGTGAGTGTCGGCTCATAGACTGAAGCTCAGTGGGGACTCTAGGAAGTCTGACCAAGTCGGAGTAGATGGTTTGTTACTTGAATCTCCTCTTATTTTAATTTTTACAGAGATTTCAGATTGGTGGGCCACTATTATTACCTCAAATTTTACTTTTTACCCACATTCATTACTTTAGCTACCAGGTGCTGTTTTTTATGTTCTGTTTGGTTTCATTTTTAATTTTATGATTGTTTCCCCACCCTCCATATTAATAAAAGAAAAAAAATCACTAACTTCACATTAAAAAAGGAAAGAGAGAGTGGAATAGACACTTTTCCAAAGATAGATTGTCAACAGACACAAGAAAAATCGCTCAGTACCACGGATTATTAGGGAAATGTAAATCAAAGGATAGTAAGAAACATCTCATGCCAGTAGAATGGCCTGTATCAAAAAGACTTGGAAGAAATACTAATATAGATGCTGAGAAAACAGGCTTCATCAGTGTTATTGGGGATGTAAAATGGTTCTATCTCTATCCTAAACAGTCTGTGTAATCTCAATTTATAAAAAGACTACCACATAATTCAGCAATTCTCCTTGACATCTATTTCATGATCACAAAATTATTCATTTGAAAAGATTATGAATGACTATATTCATTATTGCAGACCCTGAAACTCTATTTTCCTATCCTAATCCAGTGAGGACATTTGTTTCAAGGAGTTCTTCAGAAACTTTAGCTGGAGTTAACAATGCTTTCACCAAGGAATATTAAACCTTGAATCTTGGATTCAACTCCTCATTTTAATTAAGAGGACATTGGAGCCCAGACAGTAATGACCCACTAGATATAACAAAGCCAGTTCAGTACTCACAGTTGAAATTTATAACTCCCAGATAGATGCAAATAGTCTCACTCATCTATGGATTTTAAGAAAAATAAAAGACAATTTTACAATAAATCCCAGAGGCAAAAAAAAGAGGACTGGAGGGTTCAGCTCACGTCATGAAGCTCACCACAGAGTGATGAGTGCAGTTAGAAAAATAACTACACTGAGAGCTATCATAACAATGTAATGAATAGAGAAGTAGAAAGCCTGTCTTGAGTACAGGTGAGGGAGGAGTGGAGAGGAGGGAGACTTGGGACATTGGTGATGGGAATGTTGCACTGGTGAAGGGGGGTGTATTGTACATGACTAAAACTCAACAACAATCATATTTGTAATGAAGGTGTTTAAATAAAGATATTAATAAAAAAGAAAGAGGAAAATTACATTATTGTAATAATGCCCAGAGACTATCGAGTTGAGTGCTAGAAGGGCTGGCTCATGATATTATGCTCACCACAAGTTGTGGTGAGTGCATTTAGGGAAATAACTGCACTGACAACTATGGTGACAATGTTAATGAGTCAGAAGTAGAATGCTTGTCTGGAATACAGACAGGGAGTGGGGAGGAGGGTGATGTGGTGTGTTTGTGGTGAGAATTTTGCAGTGTTGCACTGGTGAAGGGGGATGTTCTTTTTATGACTGAAACTCAACTACAAGCATGTTTGTAATCATAGTGCTTAAATAAAATAGTAAAATAAAAGAAGAAGAAAAAATTCCTGACTCCCCAAAGTGGCCTCACTCTCAGAGGCAATATTTTCCATTTATTTAGAGGTGGCTTCTTCCAAACAAGAGGAATGGGAT
Organism: Crocidura indochinensis; assembly: GCA_004027635.1. Classification (NCBI taxonomy): domain Eukaryota; kingdom Metazoa; phylum Chordata; class Mammalia; order Eulipotyphla; family Soricidae; genus Crocidura; species Crocidura indochinensis. The sequence continues at coordinate 34,460 of PVKC010001734.1, read as the reverse complement.
GCTTCTTCAGTTATGCCGGCAAGCTTCCTTCCTGTCCCTTGAATTTCTACATCTTAAGCAGTACCATACTCTGAGGCCACATAAAGGCATAGTGATCTATTGATTGTCATAGCACATGGTAAATATAAAGTGTACAGCATGAACGATGGTGAGGTTTGGGGTGAACTATCCATCCCACAGCCAACTCAAATAGTGTCAGTTCCAAAGTATACACAGGCATACTCTCAGTAATCTGACAATCCCACCTCAAATTCTTGATTTTCTTTGTTTGCTTGTTTGGGGCCACACCTAGTGGCAGCACTCAAGGGTTTCTCCTGTCTTTACCCCCAGAAATCCCTCCTGGTAAGCTTGGGGGACCACATGGGATGGCAGGGATCAACTCAGGTCTGTGCTAGATCAGCTGTGTACAAGGCAATTGCCCGATCACTATGCTATCTCTCTGGCCTCATTCTTGACCAATTTCTTTCTTTTACATTTTTTGAGGGACACACCCAAATGCTCAGGGGTTACTCCTGGCTATGTGCTTAGAAATCACTCCTGGCTCAGAGCACCATGTGGGATGCTGGGGGTCAAACAAAGGTCTGTCCTAGACCAGCCTCGTGCAAGGCAAACACCCTACTACTGTGCTATCGCTCCAGCCCTATTGACCTATTTCTTTACCTGAACATCCTAATGAAATCATGGAGGACAGATTTATTTAAGAGATTAGCATCCTAAGTCCCAATTTAGGAGCAACTTACAGAAATTTGACTACAGGTTGTTTGGTTCTTCTTTTTTCTTCTCCTTTGGAGCTTGCTAAATTATTTTATATAAAATTTTAAGACCCAAGGAGTAGTTGACTCTATGTTTTTGCTATTTGACTCCTGAGGTACTTTAGGAAATTGTTTCCTTCTCATGGCTTTCTATTATTTTAATTAATATATTTATTTAATTACCATGATTACAACATGTTTGTAGTTGGGTTTTAGTTATAAAAAAGTACACCCCCTTCACCAGCAACCTTCCTACCACAAATGCCCCCTATCCCCTTCCTCTGCCACCCCCTGCTTGTATTCAAGACGGGCAGTTTATTTCTTTCACTCACTACCATTGTCATGATAGTTGTTAGTGTAGTTATTTATCTAACTGCACTCACCACTCTGTGGTAAGCTTCATGTTGTGATTGGTCCTTCCAGCCCTCATCTCTATTATCTCTGGGTATTATTACCATACTGTCTTTTCTTTTTCTTAAATTCCACAGAATCATGAGACTATTTTGTGTCTATCTCTCTCTGACTCATTTCACTCAGCATAATAATTTCCATGTCCATGCATGTATAGGAAAATTCATGACTTCATTTTTCCTGTCAGCTGCATAATATTACATTGCGTTTATGTACCACAGTTTCTTTAGCCACTCATCTGTTGGCAGGCATCTGGGTTTCCAGATTCTTGCTATTGTAAATAGAGCTGCAATGAATACAGGCATGCAGAGAATGTTCCCCAGACATACAATCCTCATTGCTTTCTGCTGCTAAAAAGTAAAGGAGCTTCTCTGACAGAATTTAGTAGACCATAAGATTACAGGCACCCAGATAGCTTTCATGGATGTCTTCCAGTGGGAACACTTTTAGCTGGAATCCCAGTTTCCATGAGTGGGTTCTTCTCAGAAAAACCTCCTCCCCAATACGCTTTAATTAGTCTCCTAGTGCTTAGGATTGATACTCACTGCAAGCCTGTGTGAAATATTTCAGTGAATCAGTGAAGTTTCTAGTATCCTTTGCCTATAGTCTCTAATTATATATCCAAAATTGCACTCAGACAACATATCATTCTAAGACTTCACCCCAGGAAGTAAAAGTCAGGTTATTTAGTTAGTTCTGGTGCAAGAAATGAAAGATCCAGGTAATAGTGACTTAATTAAAATTTTTGTTTTGTTTTGTTTGGGGGGGCCACATAAGACTACACTCGGGGTTACTCCTAATTCTAAGCTCAGAAAACACTCCTGGCAGGCTCAGGCACCATATGCACCAGGTAAGCTATGTGCAAAGCAGATGCCCTACCCACTGACCCACGGTGCTCTAGTGCTAATCAATTGAATTTTATTCTTGTTGCTTCACAGAAGATTATGAATTGGAGGCAGCCTGCCTCAGGTTAAGCAGGGAACTCCAATAAGATACTATTACTTTATAGGCAAAGAGCCTGTGGCCTTTTGGGATCACTAGGGCTATGCCCCTTAGAGCTTAGAGGGGTGGGGTGCCATAGACCTAACTAAGGACCTTGTGCATGCAAAACATGTGCTCTACCACCTGAAGTAGGCCCCAGCTCAACACAGACAGCTTCATTTCTATCCTTCCATCAAAGTGTCCATGTAGCTTCCACCTTGGTCAAGGGTCACTGCAGGAGATGTAAGCTGTACTCATGTAGGAAAGAAGATCTGTGTGTATGTGTATGCATGTGTAGAGGAATCTGAGAGGGAGAAGAGAAAAGGTACCTTTCAGGCTCTCCTTTTTTAGAGATAATGTTCTTTGGGTCCCACCTTATACTCAGCACCTCATTAACAGCCCAGGACAAGTGAAACTACCATTCACAGTCTCTTTTGGAGTCAGGAGCTGTCAATAGGCAAGAAGGATGAGAAATGTGACTTTGGCTGCTAGAGTCATGGGCACTGCTTGTGAGGGTTCCAAGGATGTCTGTCACCTGCCAAGAATTCTATAGAACTTTACAACATATCCATGAGGTAACTATGATCATTTACAGAGAAGCAAATTGGAGAACCTCAGAGAACCTCACCAGTAACTAAGTGAGGCAATGTAGAGAGAGAGGAAGAGGAAGAGCACTCAAGGTTTCTACTTCATGACCACTGTCTGCTCTCCTAACTCCCCACTATCCTGCTCTCAGTCAGAGCAGCAATCCACCAGACAGTCCCTAAAACCTACTGCAGATACATACTGCCTGTCTCTATCTGATGTAGAAATGTGGCTTTTCCTCCTGGCTGCCTCATGCTGCATGTGAGAATGTCACAGAGGCATCCAGGAGAGATAGGAATGACTGCCTGTCACCGTCAAGTCTGAAACAGCAGGAGCCATGACCAGGGTCAGGCCTGGGGCCAGAAGCAGCCACAGCAAGACCAGTAGGCCATGATAAAGAATATGCAGCTCACTGTAACACCACAGACATCACAGAGTTGATGTGAGATGTGGATGAGGTGTAGTTCCAAGTCAACAGGATTTGAATAGAATAGTTGCTAAATCCAAAGAATGTTTCAGAGGTGAATTCTACATTTGATCTCATTTCTCATTGAGAAAAACCAGATCCAAGATCACCTAACTAATTTTTTTTCTACTGGGACACACAAAATGCTCGCTTACTTTTCCCCATTGATCTATCCCAAAGAAGCTTTCTTTGACCCCTACAGAGCATCTGTAACTCTTCCTTTAGACTTCTGCTACAGCTTCAATGATAATATTTAGCCTCTTCACTTATTTATTTCCTCTACTATTCCTTGGAGAGGAATTCAATGATGCAAGAACAGTGCCTCTTGCTGAGTGACCCATGAAAAATTGCAAAATGACTCTGGAATTTCTTTTCCTCCATTATAAAAAATAGAAACAATGATTCTCACCTTACAATGTTATGGATATAATTACATTTTAAAGACACTGAGTTCCACAGAAGAGATTCATGGAGTATTAATAGTAGTTCATTGTATGTTTATGATATGTTCCCCTGATAGCTACAAAAGTTTGTGAATCAATGTGCCAACCAACAGAGGAGATTCAAAATTGCCCCATAATAAAAAAACAGACAGCATATCATTAGAGAACATTAGGATAAAGAGAGAAACACAGGAACAACTGTGTTTAGAAGGATGGTAAGTTTATGAAGGACCAATATCATGAAAGAAAAACAAAACATGCAAAACGTAGCAGACACTTAGCTGATCATTCTCCAAACCTGTTCTGGGGTTTTTGATATCTTCATGGTTTCAACACTTTTACTAGCTTCTTAAGGCTAGAGGGCAGAAAGCAATTGGCTTTGGTAGCCAGATAGTTAATTTTCCATTGCATACAGCAGACCAGGCTGAAACTCCAGAACTCCTATATTGTCACCTGAGCATCACCAGGAGTATTTCCTAAATTTAGAACTAGAAGTTAAACCCTGAGTATCACTGGGTATAGCCCAAAACAAAAACCACTGACTATGGGTTATATAGTTCCTTAGTAACAGAGCCAGGACTCAATATCAAGACCAAAAATATCCAGAAATCTGTTTCCATACATTCTAATAGTGTGAGAAGTAAATATGCTAACATGTGGCAGTTTTGACTCTATGTCTGGTTTTAAAGGAAGAGCTCATATGCTTACTAGCTTCAACAGTATTTGATGCTTCCAATTGCATTGGTTTCAGCGGAGAATGATGGCATCCTTGCTCCTAAGGAAGAGATGGCACCTTCCACCTTCCAACATACTTAAATCCAGAAATAGGACTGGAATAGGAGAGAAGATATAGCTAACTGTGGTGAGAAGCACTCAGCCAGCTCAGAATTCAAATGGCAGCACTGTTGAGATGAGAAAGCTGTCAGTCTCAGTGGTAGATGGAGAAGCAGAGAGTAATTCTAAACCTCCCATGATAATATTTCTAATCCTTCCCTCATTAAGATGTGCATGAGCAGAAAGACTGGAGAGGAGATGGCAGAATCAGTCATGGAAATAACCACAATAGCAAGCAGCTGACAACAGAGGGTCTGATGTCAGGCCCAGACCCAGAGAGACATCAGCAAGGAGTGCGTTGGTAAATAAACAGAGCTGATGAAAAATGCTCTGGGACACTGTGCCTGGTCCAGAAAGGACCGGGGACAAATAGAATTCTTGACATTACACAGGACATGCACCATTATTCTGATTTATTCACAAGGCTGGTTCCCAGGCTGGGAACACTAGCAGCACCTGTTTGAGCAGAAGTGGTTCAGTAAGTCAAACATACTGGATTCATCCAGGCCAGCAGCTAAGGGTTTTAATGCCTGACAACTTCTAAATGCTTCTAATCATCAAAGCTAACTTGGCACCTTTTCATCAGTGCTTACCAAGTTGCCAAATCAAACAGAAGCCCATTTCCTTCTACTGTACTTTTTCTTCTATAATCAAAGCAGTACCACCACATTTCTTCACTAAACTGTTCTTTCACTTCTTTTGGTCCTCTCTATTGGTAGGAACATCTTTATTCTCCAAATACAGCTTCCCAATGGCATTATTTCCATTATCATTATTTCTTCATTTCCCCTTCCAGTGGTCAGTTTTATCCCTTAAAATATTTCAGTTCTTGAAAATGTCTCACTGTTGCTCAAATTTATTTAACTACTCTGGAAGTCAGGTATATAACCAGGGTAGGTGCATTCCTTGACCCATGAGAGAAGTGTGGTCACTCTCTTGATAGTAGCAGAATCCAGCAAACTGACAAAGAATGGCTAATGCTATTGCAGAGTAAGGCATGAGAAGCATCTGATTGAAACCATTTAAAAAAGGAATAGTGATGGATAATACAGGAGAGCAGGATCAGTTTTATGAGGGGAATTAAAGCAAATGCAGAGGGTCAAGACAGTGTTCTCATCTCAAAAACCTCATCTTCTCCCTGTGTGCAGTAAATAACATACACCAAGACCACTAATCTTTAAAGGCTTCCCAAAAGATATGCCTTCAAAACTAGAATTTCTTGTTCTATTTTAACCTTTCAGTGCAAGATGTACAGTGAATCCATATTTACTAAGAAATTTTGTAGTTTAGTAATTTTGTAGAAATTTTTCATATAAATTTTATCAAGATAAGAAAAAAGAGAAAAAGCTGGTGGCCAATATCAGCTACATTAAGTTGATATTTATTGTTTTTTTAAATTAATAATACATAAAATTTCACAACTTATCCTTTATATTTTATACTTAAGACTCCCACTCAAGAATATACATTATTATAGATTTAATCAAAGCAGTTACCCTGTAGTAAGCAAAGTCAGTTTCTATGAGCTGTATAAGAAATCTGGCTAGTATCTAAGAAGTAATAGATAATTTCAGGCCTCATACTCCTCCTGTGACTTCCTCCAGAAAGATAAAACCCCTGGAGTGTCAGAAACACATGTGAGTAGGAAAGATCCGCAAGAGACACTGAATCATTTATTCTGGGACAACCAGTATTTCTCCTACCAGCAGCCCCTTGGCCAACAGGCTTTTCTGGGAGCATCAGATGCAGGACTGGTTAAAGAACTACTGGACCAAACTACCCAAACTCTTCAAGAAATGGGCCCAGGATGGAGGTTAGAGAGTAGAGTAGCCAACTACTTGGATCCCTCAGTACACAGCCTTGCCCTTATGGGTTCCCCCCTCTCAGATAACCTGACCATCAAGCAACTTGGGACAGTCACCTATGAACTTACCTAATGGTCCTGAGTTCTCAAAGGTTCCCACTTTCTGCACCATAGGGCTCCAGCTCTCCCCTCACCCATTTCTAGTATCCAGAATAGTGGAGTTTCTTCAATGACCCTCTATTTGGTCTCTTTACAAACTTCTTCAAAGATTATCTACTCAGGCTTTCTAGAAGTTTTTCTGGAAATATACTTGGGCCCTCTATAAGATACTTTCAGAATTCCTACTTCTAGACTGAGAATAAGTCTGGGGATTAGTGGGGAGAGGGGTGGTTCAGGCAGGGTCTCAAACTCAATTTACCTGGGGACCGCAGGAGGCAAAACCGGGTGATACTTGAGTGCAAAGTCAGTAGTAAGTCTTGAACATTGGGGGTGTGACCAAAATAACTAAAACAAAACAAAACAAGAAAAAGATTCCTCTAGGGCAGGGCCACAAAATGTTGTACAGAGGACCGGAAACGGCCCAGGGCCACTAGTTTGAGACCCCTGCGTGCTCCATCCAGTGTTAATGCAACCTCTGCCTGCCCGCACTTTCAGTGCATACTTCTTGTCAGGAACCTTTTTCTGATATCATATGGTGTATGAATCCTCAAGAGCCCTCAGGATCCCTCCAGCTCATCAACCTTATCTAAGTCTGGATACCAAGGAAAAGATGACCCATGGACTCGTAAATTTTAAGATTTCTGGATTTGTAAACCTTTATCCCCAATCCTGAGGGCTGATTGGAACAATTGTCAGGCAGGTAACTTACTTCCCATTCAAGAAAATGATCTTTGTTGAGAAATCCACTGGGACTGAATGAAAGTCACCAGTGCTTTAGGGACAACTTGATCTGGTTGAGCATTTTAGTCTAAGACCTATTGATGACTATTTTTTCTCAGAGAATTCCAACTAAGACTTATCATTACTACTATTAGTAGAAGGAGTACAGAACACTCAAATCTAGGATTTACTATTATTAACATTAGTGCCTTCCAATCTAAAATTACATTATTATTATTGTAATTATTATTATTATTACCAGAATTATATTGTTGCTACTACTACTACTACTACTACAACTACTACTAGTACGATGATGACAATGACGACACGCAGTGCTGGAAACAGATTTCAGGGCCTGACAACATGTAAGGTGAGAGCTCCACAACTGAGTCATTTGCTTCTTTTTGGTGGTTTCCCAAGACTTCAGCCAAAAGTTGGCTTACCCTTTGAATCTGGCATTCTTAAAAATGTTTTCCTGGTAGGCTTATTTCTAGTCTTCAACTTTTGTAATAGCTATGAACATTGTTGTTTTATTTATAATTTCTTTATTTAAAAACTGTGATTACAAACATAATTGTAGTTGGGTTTCAGTCATAACAAGAATACCCCCTTCACAGTGCAACCTTCCCATCACCAATGCCCCCATCTCTTCCCTCTCCACCCCCTGCCTGTATTCAAGACAGGTTTTTTACATCCTTCACTCACTGACATTGCTAAGATAGTTCTCAACGTAGTTATTTCTCTAATTGCACTCACCAATCTTTGTTGTGAGTCAGTCCTTGAGCCAGTCCTTCTGGCCCTCCTCTCTGGAAATTATTACTATGCTTTTAATTTTTCTTAAAATCCATAGATAAGTGAGACTGTTCTATGTCTCTCTCCCTCTGACTAATTTCACTCAGCATAATAAATTCCACGTTTTCATGAATAGGAAAATTTCATGACTTCACCTCTACTGATGAATACACATATTCCATTGTGTATATGTACCACAGTTTCTTTAGCCATTCATCTGTTGAAGGGCATCTTGCTTGTTTCCAGAGTCTGGCTATTATAAATAGTAATGCGATGAATATAGTGTGTGAGGAAGAAATTTTTGTATTCCTAGGGTATATCCCTAGGGGTGGTATAGCTAGGTCAAATGGGAGTTCAATTTCCAGGGTTTTTATTTTTTTGAGGAATCTACATATTGTTTTCCATAACGGCTAGACTAGATGGCATTCCCACCAACAATGAATGAAAGTTCCTTTCTCCCCACATCCCCGCCAATACTGATTGTTCTTGTTCTTTCTGATGTGTGCCAGTGTCTGTGGTGTGAACACCACATTGAGATGCCTCAGCACCTCATTGTTTTGATTTGCATCTCCCTGATGATTCGTGATGTGGAGCATTTTTTCATGTGCCTTTGGCCATTTGTATTTCTTCTTTGAGAAAGTGTCTGTTCATATTTTCTCCTCATTTTTGATGGGATCATTTTTTCTTGTAAGTTCTGTCAGTACCTTGTATATCTTTAATATTAACCCCTTGTCTGATGGGTATTGGGTGAATAGCTTCTCCCATTCTCTGGTCGGCTTTTGTATCCTAAGCTGAGAAGTTTCTGCACCTCAGCTTAATATAGTCCCATTTGTGCATATCTGCTTCCACTTGTTTGAAGAGTGCTGTTTCTTTCTTAAAGATGCATTTAGTTTCAATATCATGGAGTGTTTTGTTGTAGTTGTTGTTTTTGTTTTTGGGTCACACCCAGCAGCACTCAGGAGTTACTCCTGGCTATCTGCTCAGAAATAGCTGCTAGCAGGCACGGGTGACCATATGGGACACCGGGATTCAAACCAACCACCTTAGGTTCTGGATCAGCTGTTTGTAAGGCAAATACCACTGTGCTATCTCTCCAGGCCAATCCGGGAGTATTTTACCTACATAAACCTTATGGGTTCGGGTCTGATATGAAGGTCTTTAATTCATTTGCATTTGACCTTGGTGCATGGTTTAACTGGAGGTCTAAGTTCGTTTTTTTTGCAAGTGATTGACCAATTGTGCTAACACCATTTGCTAAAGAGGCTTTCCTTGCTCTATTTTGCATTTATTGCCCCTTTATCAAAGACTAATTGATTGTATATCTGGGAGCATTCTCTGAATACTCCAGTCTATTCCACTGATCTGAGGGTCTGTCTTGATTCTAATAATATGCTGCTTTAATTATTATTGCTTTGTAATACAATTTAATATTGGGGAAAGTGATGCCTCCCATATTCCTTTTCCCAAGGGTTGCTCTATCTATTCGTGAGTGTTTATTGTTCCAAATGAATTTCAACAGTGTTTGATTCACTTCTTTGAAGAATGTATGGTTATCCTTAGAGGGATTGCATTAAATCTGTATAATGCCTTGGGGTATTGCCATTTTAATGATGTTAATCCTCCCACTACATGAACAGGGTATATGCCTCTGTTTCCACGTATCCTTTTTTATTTCTTGAAGCAGGGTTTTGTAGTTTTCTTTGTATAAGTCCTTCACATCTTTAGCTAAGTTGACTCCAAGACATTTGAGTTTGTGTGGCATTAATGTAAATGGGATTGTTTTTGATATCCATTTCTTCTCTATCATTCTGGGTGTATAAGAAGGCCTTTGATATTTGCATGCTAATTTTGTAGCTTGCCACTTTGCTATATGAATCTATTGTTTCTAGAAGCTTTTTGGTAGAATCTTTAGGGTTTTCTAAATATAGTATCATGTCATCTGCAAACAGTGAGAGCTTGACATTTTTCTTTTCTATATGAATGCCCTTGATTTCTTTTTCTTGCCTACTCACTATGGCAAAACTTCAAGCACTATGTTGAATATAGTGGTGAGAGGGGGCAACATTGTCTTGTACTGGAATTTAGAGAAAAGGACTTTCGTTGATCTCCACTGAGAATAATATTTGCCATTGACTTGTGGTAGACTGCTTCTACTATATTAAGAAAAATCTCTTCTATTCCCATCTTGAGAGGTATTTAGTTTACCAAGAATGGGTGGGTGTTGGACGTTATCAAATGCTTTCTCTGCATCTTTTGATATGATCCTATGGTTTTTGAATCTTTGTAGTATCTGTGGCGATCTCCCACTTTACATTCCTAATCTATGTATTAGATTTCTCTCTCTCTCTCTCTCTCTCTCTCTGTTTCTTTGTGAGTTTTGCTAGTGGTTTATTGATATTGGTAATTTTTTTTCAAAAATAAACTTTTGCTTTTGTTCATCTTTCAAATTGCATTTTGAATTTCCATCTCATTGATTTCTGCTCTAAACTTTGTTATTTCCTTCTATATAGCTATTTTTGGTTTCTTTTGCTGTCATTTTCTAGTTATGATAACTATTTTATTAAACTTTTTATAGGCCCCTTCTTCCTTTCGGATGTGTTATTGCAAGGCTATAAATTTTCCTCTTAGTACTGCTTTTGTTGTGTCCCATAAATTCTGACAATTTGTGTCTTCATTGTCAGGACTGTTTTGATTTCCTTTCTGATTTCATCTCTGACCTACTTGTTGTTCAGTGGTGAACTTTTTAGTTTCCAGGTATTAAAGTTTTTCTTCTGTGTTTCTTTGTAGTTCACATCTCATTTCAGTGCCTGTGGTCAGTGAAGGTAGTTTGTACAATTTCTATCCTCTTGATTTTATGGAGGTATGTTTTATGGGCCAGCATGTGGTCTATCATGGAGAATGACCCATGTGCACTGGAGAAGAATGTGTATACAGGTTTCTGGGGATGGAGTGCCATTTAAGTGTATATATGTATATATTGATATCTTCTTTCAGGTTAGTCAATAGTTGTATTAAATATTTAGCAAGTCCATCATTGGGTGCGTATATATTTAGGAGTGTGATTTCTTCTTGTTGTACACATCATTTGAAAAGTACAAAATGATATCTTTGTCCCTTATAACTCTTCTGAGTCTAAAGTTTGTTTTATCTGATACTAATATGGCTACTCTGGCTTTTTTTAAGGTTGTTGTTTGCTTGAATGATTTTCCTCCAGCCTTTGATTTTGAGTCTATGTTTGTTCTGACTATTCAGATGTGTTTCTCGTAGGCAGAAAAAAGTGGGATTCAGTTTTTTAATCCATTTAGCTACTCTGTGTCTCTTAACAGGTACTTTTAGTCCATTGACATTGAGAGAGATAATTGTCATGGGATTTAGTGTCACCTTTATGTAGAAGTTTGGTGAATCTGTTGGTCTTTCTTTCCTTAAAGTAGACCTTTCAGCTTTTCTTTTAGGTTGGTTTTGAGTCTGTAAAATTGATGAGCTGTTGTTTACCATGAAATCATATATACTTCCTTCAAACCTGAAAGTAAATCTGGCTGGGCATAGTATTCTAGGTGAAGCATTCATTTAATTGTGTATTGTCACTATATTCCACTACTGCCTTCTGGTCTTGAGGGTTTCTTGTGACAAGTCTGCTATAAATCTTAAGGATGCTCTTTTGATTGTAATTTCCCCTTTTGATCTTGCTACTTTTAGTATTTTATCCATATCTGTGGGATTCATCATTGTGACTAGAATGTGTCTTGGGGTGCTTTTCTTTGGGTCTCTTTTAGCTGGTACTCTTCTGGCATGCAGGATTTGGTTGCATTCAGTATTTATCTCTGGGAGTTTCTTGTAATGATTTTCTTGAATGTTGATTCATTCTGGGGATTTTCTCCTGGGTTTCTGAGACTCCAATGATTCTTATGTTGTTTCGCTTGAATTTACCAAATATTTCTATTTTCATCTGTTCAAAGTCTTTGAGTATTTCTTCCATTATCTGATCATATTCTTTGATGTTGTTTTCCAGTCTTTTATGCTGTATGGATTTATTATGCATCTCATCTTCCAGATCACTAATTCTGTCTTCAGCTGCTGTTACTCTACTGAAGAGACTTTTCATAGATTTTTTTCATCTTCCATGGCATTTTTCAGTCTCGTTATTTCAGTTTGGGGTTTTCTGATTTCTATATTTGTGGTCTATTCAGATCGATTTATGCTTTCTTTGAGTTCTATGAACATCTTCCATATTTCTATTTTAAACTTCTTATCTAAGAAGTTAATTAGGTGGTTGGCATTTTTTGGGTCATCAGAGCTCTCATTTGCATTCTCTATACATGCTGTTGTCCCTCATTGTTTCCCCATGGCCACACTTGAAGTGTGATTCTTACCCCATGTGCGATGAGGTTCATGTTCTATAAGAGTTGTGCAGCTATGAAACAAAGTGAAGCAGCTGCGCTGTTTTTTTCTCTATTCTTTGATTGTCACTAGGGATCAAGAAGTAGCACCAGGTGTCACTTTTAAGAGTCTTCTGTAGCTCAAAGCTAGGCAGGAATTATTCTCCATCTTTGTGAGCAGAGACACTCCTACCTGAGGTTAGGCATTTGAGAGCTGGTTTTGCTGTGTTCTTTGATTGTCACCAAGGATCAGGAAGTAGCCCCAAGTATCTCTATTAAAAGAGTCCCCTGTAACCCAAAACCAGGTAGGAATTATCCCCAGTCCTTGTGGGCAGAGGAACTCCTACCTGAAGTTAGGTGTTTGAAAGTTGGCTTTGCTTTGTTCTTCCTTGATTTTCACCAGGGATCAGGACTATGGACATTTTGATGGTATCTTCATACTCCTACCTTGTCCTGCCTCTGGGAGCCCTGTCTAAAAGGGTTCAGTTGAGATATTTAGATCACGTTGACTTGTCTAGGCAAAGTTTTGGGGTCCATCACTTTAAAAATATAGTTTATGGTCAATTAAAAAATGAAATATGACAATAAAGTGAATAATTGAATGCTTTTTAAGCATTAATTTGTAAATATTACATAATTTGTAAATATTACAGATTTTAAGTAACCTTTAAAATGTATTATGAGTGGCCGGAGATATACCACAGCAGTAGGGCAATTGCCTTGCATGCAGCAGATTCAGCACAAATGGTAGTTCAAATCCCAGCATCCCAAATGATCCCCCGTGCCTGCCAGGAACGATTTCAGAGCACAGATCCAGGAGTAACCCCTGAGTGCACCAGGTATGATCTGAAAATAAAAAAATGTATTAAGAATGATTATATCAACAATTATTCAAATAGAATCTTTTTCAAATAATAGATCACAAAGATATCCATCAAATCTTTCTTCAGAATTCCTTAAACTTAGAGGAAGAGACAAATAGATACTTTGTTTTATAAATATAATTTAAGAATCTTTCAAAAGGACCTACTACCAATCCTGGTAAGACTCTTTCATGAAATTGAAAAAATGGGAACACTTCCAAATAGCTTTTATGAAGCCAACATCACCTTGATCCCCACACCAGGGAGAGATGTTACCATAAAAGAAAATCACAGACCAATATCCCTGATGAACACAGATGCAAAGATCCTCAACAAAATCCTGGCAAAAGATTTCAAGACCTCATCAAGAAGATCATTCATTATGATCAAATAGGTTTCATTCCAGGAATGCAAGGATGGTTTAACACCCATAAATCTATCAACATAATACACAACATCAACAACAAGAAAAATAAAAATCACATGATCATATCAATAGATAGAGAAAGCATTTAAGGTACAACACCCATTCTTGATCAAAACTCTCAGCAAGATAGGAATGACAGGAACTTTTCTCAATATAGTTAAGGCCATCTACCACAAGCCGGTGGCAAATATTGTCCTCAATGGAGAAAAACTAGAAACCTTCCCTCTTAATTCTGGCACAAGGCAAGGATGTCCTCTCTCACCACTCCTATTCAACATAGCACTGAAAGTACTTGCAATTAGCGATTAGGCAAGAAAAAGATATCAAGGGAATCCAGATAGGAAAGGAAGAAGTCAAGTTTTCACTGTTTGCAGATGACATACTACTCTACTTAGAAAACCCTAAAGATTCTACCAAAAAGTTTCTAGAAATAATAGATTCATATAGCAACGTGGCAGGCTACAAAATTAACACACAAAAATCAATGGCCTTTCTATACACCAATAATAACGGGGAAGAAATGGACATTAAGAAAACAACCCCATTCACAATAATGCCACACAAACTCAAATGTCTTTGCATCAATTTGACTAAAGATGTGAAGGACCTATTATACAAAAAAAACTATAAAGCTCTGCTCCAAGAAATAAGAGAGGGCACACGGTAATAGAAACACATATCCTGCTCATGGATTCGCAGGATTAACATCATTAAAATGGCAATACTTTCCAAAGCATTGTACAGATTTACTGCGATTCCTCTAAAGATACCCATGACATTCTTCAAAGAAGTGGATCAGGAACTTTTGAAATTATTTTGAAACAATAAACACCCTAGAATAGCTAAAGCAATCTTTGGGGAAAAGAATATGGAAGGCATTACTTTCCCCAACTTTACTACAAAGCAATAGTTATCAAAACAGCATGGTATTGGATAAAGGTAGGCCCTCAGATCCATGGAATAGGTTTGAATATTCAGAGAATGTCCCCCAGACATACAATCATCTAATTTTTGATTAAGGAGCAAGAAATCCTAAATGGAACAAAGAAAGCCTCTTCAACAAGTGGTGTTGGCACAACTGGCTAGCCACTTGCAAAAAATTGAACTTGGATCCCCAGCTAACATCATGTATGAAGGTAAAATTCAAATGGATTAAGGACCTCGATATCAGACCCTATACCATAAGATATATAGAACAACACATAGGAAAAACACTCCAGGACATTGAGAGTAAAGGCATCTTCAAGGAGGAAACTACACTCTCCAAACAGTGAAAGCAGAGATTAACAGATGGAAATGTATTAAACTAAGAAGCTTCTGTACCTCAAAGGACATAATGCCCAGGATACAAAAGCCCCCCATTGAGTGGGAGACACTATTCACCCAATACCCATCAGGTAAGGGGCTAATCTCCAAAATATACAAGGCACTGACAGAACTTTGCAAGAAAAAACATCTAATCCCATCAAAAAATGCAGGAAAAATGGACAGACACTTTGACAGAGAAGAAATACAAATGGCCAAAGGCACATGAAAAAAATGCTCCTCATCACTAATCATCAGGGAGATGCAAATCAAAACAACTATGAGGTACCACTTCACACCACAGATATTGGTGCACAAAACAAAGAATGAGAACAAGCAGTGTTGGCAGGGATGTGGACAGAAAGGAACTCTTATCCACTACTGGTGGGAATGCCATCTAGTCCAACCTTTATGGAAAGTGATATGGAGATCCCTCCAAAACCTGGAAATTGAGTTCCCATTCTATCTAGCTATACTACTCCTAGGAATATATTCTAGGAACACAAAAATACAATACAGAAATCCCTTTCTATATTCATTCATATAGGTGTAAACCTATGTTCATTGCAGCACTTTTTACCATAGCAAGATTCTGGAAACAACCAAGATGCCCTTCAACAGATGAATAGCTAAAGAAACTGTGGTACATATACATAATGGAATATTATGCAGCCATCATAATGAAATGAAGTTATAAAATTTTCCTATCCATGGATGTACTAGGAATCTATTATGCTGAGTGAAATAAGTCAGAGAGAGAGAAAGATCTAGAATGGTCTCACTCATCTATGGGTTTTAAGAGAAATGAAAGACATCCGTGCAATAATAATTTTCAAAGTCAAAAGAGAGGAGGGTTGGAAGTTACAGCTCACCTCTTGAAGCTCACCACAAAGAGTGATGATTTTAGTTAGAGAAATAACTATATTGTGAACTATCCTAACAATGAGAATGCATGAGGGAAATATAAAGCCTGTCTAGAGTATGTTGCACTGGTGATGGGGGGGTCTTCTTTACATGACTGAAACCCAACCACAACCATGTTTGTATTCAAGGTGTTTTAACAAAATATTTAAAAAATATCAGTCTGTATATTTAAGTCAAATTTTATATTCAAATGTCTCAGGAATTCCATGGTCAGTTATTAGGACATTTGACAAAGTTCTATGCTTTGTACACAGTAATATTCAGTTTTACAGAAAAAAAGGAAATTAATTATCAGGTAGCTACTATAATTCCTTTATTGTGACAAAAGTTAAATATGTCTAGGGCAAACTAAAGATAAGCCAGATAATTCTCAAGTCTTCAAACACATAAGGCAATTTTCTTTTCAAACTAAAGCCACAGCTATTCATAAGCATTTATTGTCAAGAACTAGTTTTCATTTTTACTATTTACAATGGTGATTCCCTTAGTTATGCAACTCTTCTTATTAGGTTTATTTTTGCTTTAATAAATAATCATTCTTAGAGTAAAGGCAAATACATAATTCAACAAGAAGCATGTTAACTTTTAAAAAATTTACTGGAAGAACCATATCGATTGGAATATTGTGAGTACATGTCATAAAGCCCAACTAGAACTGACACAAACAAGAAGACTATAGAAGTTACTATAGTACTCTCTTTTATTTTAATTTTATTTTATTAAAACCATTGTGACTACACAGTCCTTCATAGTTGAATCAGATATACAGTGAATCAGGGTCATTCCTACCACCAGTGTCAACCTCCCTCCACCAATGGTTGCATCCTATACCACTACCCTTAGCCCTCTGGCCTGACAGTATAACAGGCCTATTTTAGTTTAGATTGTTAATGTTAGGTCTCTTGATTCTATTGCTATTGACTTTGACTTGGATATTTCTGCCTGTAGTTTTTTCCCTCCAATGCATCTGAGACTATTTGTCCCCTGGCATCCAGTCTTTTTTCCCCTTCATTCTTAGTTTTATAGAAAAATGAAGAAATAGGTGGTTAAACAAAGTAATCCATGTCCCAAAGTTCTATGAAAAAAATAGGTAGCTATTTTTGATGATCAGAACAGTGAAAATTCAAAACAATTCTGATGTTAATATTATGAAGATTTTGCATGTAATTTTAGGAACAATTTAGACAATTTAGATTAGCCCCTATTTGAAAGCATAGAAATAAAAACTAAAAAATAAGAAAAGAAAAAAGGGTGTGGGTTGGCAGTTGTTTGTTTTTGTTTGTTTATTTGTTTGTTTCAATAGGAAAATAGAAAGGAAAAATCTTTTGGCTAAAAACAGGGAGACCTTACCCATGAAGCAACATGCCATAAGACCAAGTACAGGTTCTAGACTTACTAAGATGTCTAACATCAAAGACTTTATTGTTCCAGTAAAAGTTCTTCTCAATCATGGTTGTCACAGTCAGGTTTCTGTAGTTAGAGATCTTGGTTTTTGTACAGAAATATTACTAGAGTACTCTTTTTCAGAGATACTAGAGCAAATATCGGGGGATGCTAACATATTTTTCAATTACCTGCATAACAGCAAAGCCTGAAGTTTTACAGCTCACCCCCAGAAAGAAGAAAGGCTGGTCACACTGCCTACCCAATTCAGAGACTTAGTTTCAATTTCCTTCATTCATTCTGAAGTTTTCTTTCATGATTGCCCATGGAAGTTTCTAAGTCCACAGCTTTCTATCATTAAGGACTTATACATTGTCCTTAAAATAGAGAAAAAAATTTCCAAGGACAAACCTGAGTGACAATATCCAGAAATTCTATCTCCTTTACAAGAGAGTCAACCAAAAGACAATAAATAAGTAATCTTAAAACTTGATAAACAGACCATTATCTCTCATTATCCTCTGGGATGTTTGTCTCATTTCTTCATTATGTCTAAATTGTTCCTAAAATTACATGCAAAATCTTCATAATATTAACATCAGACTTGTTTTGAATTTTCACTGTTCTGATCATCAAGTGTGAATTTTATTTTTCAGATCCACACCGTAAGCTCCAAAGCATTGTGACTCCACTGAAATTTTCATTTAATGCTCCCTTTTTAAATGCTCCATTTTCATGCATAAATCCAGCAAGGATCTGGTCAGCTGGCAATTTTCAAAATGTATTTCCAGCTAAAAGTTAGAAAGAGAATAAGGATTTTTTTTATTAGTCTGAGATAACAGATCAAATGTAACTCTTCTCTGCACAGGATAAATAAGGGTTTTGCAGCAAAGGAAAAATAAGATACCAAAAAGGATATATTTCTCATCTTCTCTACCTCTGACTGCTTGGCCTGGCTATAAAACTAACTTTCGATACTACAAAGCTTTTACCAGATATACAAATGGCTTTTGGAATGGCCTTGAAATGAAAACAAAAATAGCTGATGCACAAAGCTGTCTGTATGAAAAATTCCTGTTTGTGGAGAGCTCTTTTCAAGCAATGGAGTATGATCTGTGATGAAATCATTTATCTTTATGAGTTTTCTGAGTTTCAAGATAACTAACTGCCCTGGGGCCACCTGAGCTTTCAGGACTTAGGTCCATTTACTTGATTACTTGTCATTTCAATTTTTTAGGATTTTAAATGGTCTCCCTGTCAAGGAAAACAGTTCATGACCCCTTAGAGGCACAGGTACAGTGATATGTACTTATACAATCTAAGCATTTTCACTCTAGAGTGAATTTATTATATTGCAACACTGATTTATATACTCCTTCAATGGGAGTTTGTGCAAGTTCTCATGTATTAAATAAAAGATCACTAGTACATTTTACATAAGAGGCAATCCCACAAAGCTCAGTTCAGTCTAATTTTTGTATTATAGTTGGAAACTAAAGACACCTTATTAATTAATTTCTTCCATTATAATCTATATGAATGCTATCTGGGGAAATTCTGTCCTCTCAGTCATTTATCATCTCACCAACAGGAGCAACCCCAGGAAAAGTAAGACTGTGTGGCAGATAATAAGCAAATAATAATGGCTGCTTCCCACTATCCAAAATGAACTTAATTGATTACAGTTTTCCTGACACGTTTGTCTTCATTCTTCAGCACCCAGGACTACTTTTCTGAAAGCAAGATTTAGTAAAGCCGGACTGGGCAGTGGCACTAGAGATAAGGTGCATGCCTTGCCTGTGCTAGCCTTGGATGGACGGCGGTTCGATCCCCCGGTGTCCCATATGGTCCCCCAAGCCAGGAACGACTTCTGAGTGCATAGCCAGGAGTAACCCCTGAGCGTCACCAGGTGTGGCCCAAAACCCAATAAACAAACAAACAAACAAACTAAAAGATTTAGTAAAGCATAAAGTAAATGAGCATTTCAACAAACACTATCAGGACACTCTTGCATCTTTCCTAATACATTTTTTGTTTTAGAGCCACACTCAGTGATACTCAGGGGTTAATCCTGGCTCTGCACTCAGGAATCATTTCTGGTTCTACTCAGGGTACCATAGGCAATGCCGGGGTACCAAACACAGGTCAGCCACATTGAAGGCAAAGACCCTACCAGCTATACTATCTCTCTGGCACATTCTATAAAGGAAACATCAATTCGGGGTCGGCGAGGTGGCACTAGAGGTAAGGTGTCTGCCTTGCAAGCGCTAGTCAAGGAAAGATTTGATCGCAGTTCGATCCCCGGCGTCCCATATGGTCCCCCCAAGCTAGGGGCAATTTCTGAGTGCTTAGCCAGGAGTAACCTCTGAGCATCAAATGGGTGTGGTCCAAAAAAAAAAAGGAAACATCAATTCACCAGATACTCTATAATCCTATCTGATTTTTCCAGCATCATTTTCCCCTGCTGATCAGAAACTTTTCCTGACCCTTAATAAACGTACTTTGTCTACCACCGCTCTACTTAGGAAGCCCTTGGCTACCTCTCATTCTGCTGAACACAGTCAAATGGAAAACTTTCTAGAAACCTTCCTTGTTGCCCCTTACTTGGCTTCTGCAGCATTCTGAATACATGCATTTCACAGCACACACTACTGAGCTAATGACTGATTGGAGGGTAGAGCTTGTACCATGTTCATAATTGTATCCCCCAGTTTCTGGACACACAAAACCATAGATGTAGTCTCTCTGGTGTGTGTGTGTGTGTGTGTGTGTGTATGTGTATGTGTCTAAAGGGGGGATGGATGAATGAACTCTTAAACTTGCAGAATTAAACAAAATAGTCGCCCATGGTCTCTCCACCCATCAACCCTACAAAAAGTTTCATTGACATTTCTTCCTCCGAGTCTCAAATACATACACAATTTCCCTATGAAGAACTTCCCATAGGATATTCTCACTTTTTATTGACTCGAAGCATTCAAAAACCTATAGTTCTAAAATCTACCTATTAACTCAGGAAAACTCCAAAAGCAAAAAATAGAGGAAGCAGGATAACGTAACATCCTTTTCCCCAAAGCAAGGGGATCAAATCCGCTGAGCAAATCCGACCTTTGCCAGACTTCAACCCTGAAATTTCTGTGTTGGAAAGTTGGAGAAGAGTTATTGAGATGTTGCCAGAGGGCTCAGCTGGTAGGTGCCAGCACCCTGCTTCCTATAGAGCACCTCGCCTCCCAGATGTCTCTAGATAAGGTGAGAACAACTGCACTGAGTTGCATCATGGGTACACTATAACCAGTGTCCTCCTCCCTGTCATCACTCATCCTCTCTTTCTTCCTGCCAGGAAGTAGAGGACCAGGTTTTTCACCTCTGAAGACCAGGTTGGGATAACCTAGTGCCCTCTACTGCCCCAGTCGAAGGTCCTGGTGAGCACCTGTCAGCCAGTGCGCTCGCTCACCAGCTCGCAGCGCAGCCAAGTTGGGAGGTTCTCCAAGTGTGAGCTCTGCAACTCCAGCAGCTCAGCCTCCTCTCAGCACGCCAAGACCGGAGCAGTACCGCACACTCAAGTATTCTAGCAAACCGCCTCCTGAAGTCTTACAGAGGTGGCTTGAGGGCAGGGATCTCCTCCAGGTCATCCTAGGTCTTGTTGCCTTCGAAGGAGTGAACAAGACACAGAACTGACGTCCTAAGGCTGCCTCTGCCTGGGACTTGGTGGTGCCCTGGGGAAGCTTTCTGCTGATTAGGGCCAGAGTTCTCTGGGCCTGTCTTGGGGACACCTTGCAGAGGCTCCCTCCCACTATTAGTCTGCAAGTGTAAGAATTGAAGCAGCCTGGGGCGCTGAATCCAACTGGCAGGGAAAGGGCCAGAGCTCCACCATTCAGAAGCTTTCCTCCCCGGTTTTGTCTCTGCCTTCACTCCACCCACTTTAACAAGGAATGGATAAGAGAGTGAACGATTCTTCTAATTCTGTGAGTCCAACCTGACAATTCACACCGATTCACTACCCCCTTTATGGGGTGGTATTTGGGGCCATATCCAGCAGTGCTGAACATTTACCTCCTAGCTCTGTGCACAGAGATCACTCCTAATGTATATCCCCAGGATACTGAAGGACCATATAAGAGACAACCATTTTTAGCGTCCCATAAAACTGGACTGACTCTGTGCCAAAAAGCCTCCTGAACTATCTCTCCAGCAGCTGGGGTTTTTTTCGCTTGCTCTTTTAAAGGCTTTTGATGGTTAAAATAAAATTGAAATATAAATGGAACAACTGAGAACAAGGTGCAGACAATTTGATTACGAAAGTCCCTTTGAAATAACTTTATTTTGTAACTATTTGGTCACAAACATTGTTCCTTTAAAATAATCTTATTTTGAGGCCAGAAGGCATGCGTCTGACCCAGGATGAACCTGGGTTCGATCCTTGGCGTCCCGTATGGTCCCCTTAGTCAGGAGCAATTTCTGGGAGCAAAGCCAGGAGTAACTCCTGAGCATCACCGGGTATGGCCCAAAAAACAAAGCAAAACAAAACAAAACAAAAATAATAGTTTGATTTTTGAACCACATCTGTCGGTGCCTAGAAATCACTTCTGTCTCTGAGCTCAGGGATCACTTGTGGGGGACCATATGGGATGCCAAAGATCAAATAGATGCATACAAGTCAAGTGGCATACCATCTGTACTATCTGCCACATCTATTCTTTTTCTTTTCTTTGTTTCTTTCTTTTTTTCTTCTTCTTCTTTTTTTGTTTTTTTGGTGTTTGGGCCACACCCAGTGATGCTCAGGAGTTACTCCTGGCTTACACTGACTATGCACTCAGAAATTGCTCCTGGGTCAGGGACCATATGGGAGGCCCGGGATCAAATCCAGATCCGTCCTAGGTCAATTGCATGCAAGGCAAAGGCAACGCTGTTCTATCACTCTGCCTCACACCCATTTTTTTTTTTAATTTTCTACTCTCAACCAGAAATGTGCTAGATGTTGGGGTTAAAAAAAAACAGGTCCCATACATCTCAGCAGGGACTGAAAATAAGTCAATAAGAGAAGGTTTGAGTTTGGAAGTTGGGACATTGGAAAGATTGTCTTTCCAACAACTTGTTCTCAGGACTCTGAAACTCCAGACTCCTAATTATATATACTTAACTTTTCTAAAAAAAAAGTTTATAAAGGAATTTAAATGGAAAAATAATTTTTCTTAAAAAGAAAGGCTGGGGACCAGAGGACAAGTGGTCTCGGATGCATTGACAGGGAGATAACTAAGAACAGAACTGAATATCCAAGCCAAAGTTAACAAAAATAGAATCAAGGGACCTAAACTTTAATGATCTAAACTCAAAGGGGCCTTTTATACTGGCAGGCCAGCAGCAAAAGATAGTGATATAGGATACACTCTGGGTCCATTGGAGGGCGGGGGTCGACACTGATGGTCGACACTGGTGGGCCCTAGCTCATTGTATATCTGAAATTCAACTATGAAGAGCTCTACATATCACAATTGTTTCAATAAAATAATATTAAAATTTTTTTTCTTTTAACCTACACATGTTATAATTCCCTAAGTTCAATGGGCAATAAAAAGGGCGTCAGAGATGTTCATCTAGTATTTTTGTCTTAGAGTTCATTCAATAAAGATTTAAAAGGTACCTTCAATATTCCAGGACTGTGGTTAACATTGAGGGCAAAGCTAAGTTTTATTACTGTTTCTATGTGCCATCTTCTTTTTGTGGATTAATCTTGCTTCACAACTTTGTGAAAGAGGTACTATCAGTTTCTGCTATTACGAATAAGGCAGCTAAGGCCAAAGTTGAACTGTGTGCAAAAAAAAATCACAATTTGTTTGTGGTTAGCTGAGGATTGCACATCTATCTTGAGTTCTGCACCACGGGGCCACTCCCTCTAAAGAAGTAAAGAAGCTTCTTACTTAATTTTTTTATTTTAGATGAATGAGCATTCAAAGTGTCTATGTTTGGGAGATTTAGCTCTGCTGATACTATTTAAAGTTCAGTTGGAAAAGAAGGATAGTATAGTGGGTTGGAAAGTTCCCTTGCACAGAGCCAACCCAAATTCAATCCCAGATGCCCTGTGTGGTCCTTCTAGCCCCACCAGGAATGATCCCTGAGTACCACCTGGTGTGGCCCAAAGTCAACCAAACAAAAACCTATCACTGTGTATTGCTTCATAGTCTCCAGAAATGTATGAAAGTGTGCTATATCAATAGGAATTCTGAAAATCTGTGTGCTCTTCAAATAAGTATGTTAACCTGTTAGGGCTTACACACCAGCACTAGTAAATGAATAGTATAAATGTTTTAAATAAATGTATTGTCATTATTTTTTGCTTCTGGTTTTTTTGGGGGGTCACTCCCAGTGGTGCTCAGGGGTTACTCCTGACTTTGTGCTCAGAAATCACACCTGGCAGGCCCTGGAGACCATATTGGATGCCGGGATTTGAACTACCATCCATCCTGGATCTGCTGCGTGCGAGACAAATCCCCTACTGCTGTGCTAACTCTCTAGCCACTCTGCCATGTTTGTTTGTTTTTTTGTTTTGTTTTGCTTTG
Source organism: Crocidura indochinensis (assembly GCA_004027635.1). Taxonomy (NCBI): domain Eukaryota; kingdom Metazoa; phylum Chordata; class Mammalia; order Eulipotyphla; family Soricidae; genus Crocidura; species Crocidura indochinensis. Next base: position 10,675 of record PVKC010001734.1, on the reverse strand, counting down.
TTTTGGGGGCCACACTCACTGGCACTCCGGCTTCTGCCATGATATTTTATATCTATTTTAAGACCATTTATTTCAACAAGAATTTTGGCTAATTTGATTTAATTCAGTAAACAATGAATTAAACAGTGAAGGGTTTAATTGTTAAGAAGGAGATAAACTATATATATACATATATGTGTGTGTGTGTGAAGATATATAGATATATAAGCCAAAATTGTTGCCCTCTGGAAAATTAGTTCTTTGGGAGCAAATTTGTTTATTTTTGTTCAGCAACATTTAATCAAAATCTTATTATGTAAGAAAAATAGGGCAGATGCCTGAGTTTCAAAAGCAAACAGTAAAAATATAAGTTGTTTTTTAAAATATGTTTAACACAAATTAATAATTTTCTTCCATAGATCAATTTTTGTATTGTATTATATCAATATTTTGTATTGTAGCTGTGGTGTATGTTGAATTTTACATTTTATTGCATAAAAGTGAATCATTGGGAAATTAGACATTCCTTAGTTAGGAAATACATGTTATACATCTTTGCATAACAAGGGAACTCCACTTTCATAGCTCAAAACAAGAGAATTTTTATATTATTTTTCATTTCATAAGTCTTTGTTTTGTTTTGTTTTTTGTTTTTGGGTCACACCTGACACCTGACAGCACTAAGGCGTTACTCCTGGCTCTACACTCAGAAATTACTCCTGGTAGACTCAGGAGATCATATGGGATGTCAGGATTTGAACCACCGTTTTTCTGCATGCAAGGCAAACACCCTACATCCATGCTATCTCTCCAGTCCAGTTTCATAAGCTTTTTGTTGCTTGTTTGTTTCATGGTTTGTTTGTTTCATAGTTTCTATAGGCAATAATTTGGAGACAATTTGGATTATAATCTGTGACTTAAATAAATTTGCAGCCAAAAGTTACTTAAAATTGCAGTCATCTAAAACTGGATATGAACAAAGTGAGGGAAACTTTTTGCAAAATAAATGATTCACATCGCTAACAGATGTTGATCTTGGTGTGTGCCAATTTCTCGCCAAGACCTGAGAAACTCTGTTTTCTAGACTACATTTTTTAAATTTTTGTTTTGACCATGGTGGATTACAAATTTTTCATAGTAATAATTTAGGTATATAGCAACATTGAATCAGGGGCATTCCCATCACAAATGTGTCTTCCCTTATCCCTGTTCCCAGAATGCATCCCATATCCCCCTCCTTTACCTCCTGGGTTACTAGTATAAGTCCCCTCTGTGTCTAACCTGTTGTAGATTGGGTATCGATTCTGTTGTCGTTGGCTTTGGATTTGGTGATAAGTCTGATAATTTTTTTTTGTTTCTACTTAATACGACTGTTTGGTGTTGGAATTTTTATTATTCCCCCCTCAATTTATGAGGCAGAACAAGATGGTTCAAGTTATGTGGTTCTGTTTGAAGGAAAGAAAAAAAATGAGGCAGCAATCAAATAAGCAAAAATGGGAGGAGTCCTTCTAGAGACTATAAGTATCAATTTAAGAGAAGAAAGGGAAAAAGGAAGAAAAACATAACAACAATACTAAAATAATTTTTTAAAAATCCAGCAAAAAACTCAGAAAGCACCACAGCAATAAAGACAACAACCACACCATAACCACAGTCTTGAAATTAAAAAGGTTCAAAATAAAAGCATGGAAAAACAAACAACAACAATAACAAAATCAAAATAATAAAATATTCTGTACTTTTTTTCCCTTGCATAGGCGCAGTAAATATTGGGGAGATTAGAAAGGAAATTTTCTAGGCCTAAGAGATACAGGGTTTCTCTGCCCTTGAAGTATACTGTCATAGGAATAAATACAAGCTTTGTTCATGCTCTTTTACTCTCCTATAGGGCCTTTTGTAGTGTTTAGAAACTTTCCGCTCCATCATGGATGATAAAATTAGGCCTCTGTAGCTAGAGATCTTGGTATTTGCACAGGTGAAAGGATGGAGCCTAGGACAGAATCTTTCTTTACAGTTTTAGAAGTTCTGTTCCATCATTGTTGTTTTAATCAGTCTTCTGTAATTGGTGGTCTTGGTTTTTGCTCCAATCCTAGGATGAAGCATAGGATAGAGTCTTCCATTATGTTTCCAAAAGATCTGTTTGGTTTCAGTTGTCTCAGTCAGACCTCTTGAGTTAGAGATCTTGATTGTTGTACAGATCATAAGCCAAGGCCTATACTAGGGTCTTTTTTATTGGTCCCAGGATAAGTTCTGCCCAGTCATGGTTATCACAGTCAGACTTCTGTAGATAGCAAACTTTTCTTTTGTACAAATCAAAGGATGACATGTCTTCTGATTTCATCTTATCATAAGGAGGTGAGAAAAAAAAACCTGCTCTTAGATCAAGTTGTTGCCATTTCCTCATTGTCAGGATGTCATATCAAACCTGGTGCATGTTGGTGTCAGAGAAGTATTAGGAATGTCCCAGAGGGAGATTGGTTCCTGGAGCTATTAAGGAGAACTGTGTCTGTTCTATGCCTGGAATCTAGGATTCAGGGTTGGACGGTCTCTGTCTAATCACCTGGAATCTAAATTGGGTTAACATGACATATATTCAAGGTGGAAAGTGCCCTTGGATTATAAAGTGTATGAGTTCTTATTCCTAGTAGATAAGAGCCTGTTTCTATATGTAAGATTTTGCCATTTTAGTATGCCTTTACAAGAAGAAATGGTGCTATATTATATTGTTGGTGCATTTAGGGGTGAGTGTGTCAGGCTCCATCATCTCTGTGCCCTGGTTTTGACCTGAGCTATTATCCTAGGCAAGACTTTTTCTTGTAGGTTTTTGTATCAAGCAGAACCAAAACAGATGGAGTTAAGGAAGAAAAGAAAACAGAAACACACTCACATATATAAAGAAAAAATAGATTAAAATATGTTTAAAAATATTAAGGGAACAAAGTGATGCAAGAGACTACCTTACATTTGGGGATAAACAGGTTAAGAGGTAGTATTATATAGTTCTTAAACTTATAAAGGAAATACAGACTTCTCCGTTTTCTTTTGAGATATTCTTGTGGGGGGTGGGATCCAGGGCACATATTCATTACACACCTTGGTCTTGTTGACATTAAGAAATGGTTTGTGGCAGAAAGGATTCAGGTAGAGTTCTTGCACTGGGGATCCTTCTGGAGCTGACTCTGGTATCAAACAACAGTCCACATTTGAGGGGGGTGAGAAGGAGGGCCACAGAGCATGAATCAGCATGGGTGTTGGTTGTAGTTTCTTGCTGGGGGACGAGATGTGGGGCTGAGTGTGTGTCTCTTTGCTTGGGAGATAGATGATATTTTATTAGGTAAGAGGTCGGTCTTAATAAAGTAGAATATCGGATTGAAAGTGTGGGGTGAAGGGACAGTAGGATTTCTGAAGTAGGAATAAGGGAGCTATCTACATGAATATAGTATATATACATGGATATATATACATATATACATGGAGTATATATACACTGATAATATATAGGAGGGGCTATATGCATGGATTGTTTTCAATATAGGTTTGGCTCTTAGAGAAGAGTTCTGTATGGACTCATGCCCATGTAAAAACATAGAATAGTGATCTGTTCTTAAGCTATTATTAGAGGTTTGACCCTAATAGGATGGACCTGAGCTCTTAAGGACTGGTTGAATAAAGATAAATTATTATCTTAGGTATAGTTTAAGAAAAAGAGGAAGGGAGAGCAAAAGATAAGAAAGGAGGGGGCTGGAGAGATAGCATGGATGTAAAGTGTTTGCCTTTCATGCAGAAGGACAGTGGTTCAAATCCTGGCATCTCATATGGTCCTCTGTGCCTGCCAGGGGCGATTTCTGAGCATGAAGCCAGGAGTAACCACTGAGCACTGCTGGGTTTGACCAAAAACCAAAAAAAAAAATGATATGAAAGGAAAACAGAAAAATAGGCAAATATAGTAAAAAAATATAAGACAAAAAATCCATCTTAATCAACTAAGAGAGATTGAGTCAGTGCGTCAGAGTTAGGAGGTTTTCCCAGTTTCTAGGCATTTCGTGACTGATGGGATTGGGCTTTCCTAAATGAGGGTTTCAGGGTTAGATAATGGTAATTTAGGATACACATAGCTTTCATATCTCGAGTACTAACCAATGTGTTAATGAGGCCTATCCGTGTAAGTGGCTACAGTATGTAGTATTGTTCACTGCATCTTATGTATCAAAATTCCTTTCCTCAAGAGAAATAACAGTGTGCGTTTTATTTGACATAGATTAAATTGATGAGGAGGAAGAAAAGGTAGAAGAAGAAAGGGGAGAAAGAAAGTAGTGAGAAGGGAGAAGAAAAGAGAAAGAAAGGAAATGTTAATTTGCCAAAACGTGTTCTATGAGTAGGTCATGTATATAAGTCTGTGGTTCACAGTTGACTATTTCAGCAGTCTGGATTGTCCTAATAGAGGCCACAAAACAGAGGGAAAAGGGGTATATTGGAGTGTTTTATAAAGATATTTTTATAGTGCAAACTGAATATGCTCTATAGTGTGACTTAGGTGTCAAATTAGGGTGTCCACACTTTGTATCCAATAACCCTTGTGGAAAGAGAAGCCAAGAAATTATTTTAAATCTAGTAAGATTAAGGCATCCAAACACACTGCGAGCTTTCTGATCGCTGCGGGAGACAGCACAGAGAGTGCGCAGTGAACTTTATTAACTCAGTGTATATATATCTATATCTATATCTATATATATGTATATATACATATACATATATATATATCCCAAAGGTCCATCACCTCCTGATGCTGCCTTTATAAACCATAGCAACCCTCCGTTTTTGGCTTTCTGGTCCCTGAGGGAGATGGCTTAGAGAGTCCTCAGTGAACTTTATAAACTTTATCAACTTGATTCCTTCATTGTTCACCAACCAGACCATGCACATCTCTCAGCCCATGAATCCCAAGGCAACACATAACGAAAGTTGGGCTACAACCATGTCAATGGGGAAACAATGTCAGACAACAGCATGCATAGAGAATGAAGACGGCAGCTTTGATCCCAGACAATACCAATCACATAGTTAACATCTCAAACAAGGAGTTTAGAGTACTAATATGGAGAATGTTCATAGAACTCAAAGAAAGAATAGAACAAGCTGAAGAGAACACAATCAGAAAAATCCAAACTGAGATAACAGGACTGAAAAACTCAGTAGATAAATAAAAAAAAACTCAATGCAAAGCCTCTCAAACAGAGGAACAGTTGCTGAGGACAGAATCAGCAAGCTGGAAAGTGATATGCAGAACAGCTCAATACAGCAGAAGAAACACTGGACAAATTCAAAGAATGTGAACAGATGAATATAGGAGTCTTGGACAAATTCAACAGAAACAACATAAGAATCATTGGAGTTCCAGAGACCTAGGAAGAAAATTCCCACAAAGAGTCAATAATCAAGGACATCATTATAAACTTACAAAGCTAAAGATGGCATGCAACCAAATCCTGTATTCCTGAAGATTACCAGCTAGAAGAGACCCAAATAAAAGCACCGCAAGACACATCCTAGTCACAATGATGAATCCCACAGATAGAGATGGAATACCAAAAGCAGAAGATCAAGAAGGGAAATTACATTCGAAGGAGCATCCTTAAGACTTACAGGAGAATTGTCACAATTCCTTAAGACTTACAGCAAACATATCACATGAAACTCTCAAGGCCAGAAGAAAGTGGTGGGACATTATGACAAAACTGAATGAAATGGATGCTTCACCTAGAACTGTACCCAGACCGACTCACGTTCAGGTATGAGAGAATTCATAGCTTCACAGATAAGCAACAGCTCAGAAAATTTACAGAGGCAAAACCAGTCTTCAAAGAAAAACTGAAAGGTCTACTTTAAGACAAGACAGACCAACAGAAACACCAAACTTATACTCAAAAATGACATTAAATCCCATAACAACCATCTCCCTCAAAGTGAATGGACTAAATGCACAAGTTAAGAGACACAAAGTGGATAAATGGATCAAAATGATGAATGCAACATTTGCCAACAAGAAACACACCTGAATAGTCAGAACAAACATAGACTCAAAATAAAAGGCTGGAGGAAAATCATCCAAGCAAACAACACTCTTAAAAAAGCTGGAGGGACCCGGGAGGTGGCACAGGAGGTAAGGTGCCTGCTGCCTTGCCTGTGCTAGCCTAGGACGGACCACGGTTCGAGCCCCTGGTTCCCATATGGTCCCCCGTGCCTGCCAGGAGCAACTTCAGAGCGCATAGCCAGGAGTAACCCCTGAGCGTCACTGGGTGTGGCTCAAAAACCAAAAAAAAAAAAATCTGGAGTAGCCCCTTTCTCCTTTCTGCCGAGCTACAGCATGGTCACCAAAATTCCTGGGGACAGACAGGTGAGCCCCCCCTTCCTCCCTTCTGCCCGAGCTGAGGCATGGTCGCCAACACTCCCGGGGACCGATAGGTGAGCCCCCCTTCCTCCTGCCCGCCGCTAGCACTCCTGGGACCAGCTGGTGAGCCCTGCCCCATTCCTCCCTCCCTCCCAGAACTGCAGGGCACACATACCTGAACACTCTGAGTCAGTCGCCTCCCCCACCTACGGACTGGCAACACAGCTGAGCTAGGGTCTGCTCCCCTCTCAAGACCGTGTGCACACACTTCACCACCTGGAGTCTGTGGGAACATTAAACATAACCTCCCCCACTGAAACCTGAATTGGAGCTTGGACCCCAAGGGGTGGAGAGAAGTTGTGGGCCCTTCCTGAGGGGGCAGGAATTCCTTTGACCCCTAGATAGGGGAGGAGCTGAGGGAACTAGGCTCAAAAACCTCTCATCCATTGTGGCCAAGAGTGGAACTGCACTGGCTGTTAGGTAGAGAGAGAAGGTAATTAGGCTGCACTGGCACTGGAAGAAGTGAGAGGGGCCAAATCTCACTGACCTCACCCAACTCAAAAGCGAGTTGAAATCTGAAGAAACTGCACTCCAAGCCAAACCAATAAATTAAAAGAAATATGGGTAGACTAAGGAAGATCTCAATACCTGTGGACCTGGAGAGAAATCCTAACAAATTCTCAAGCTCACCAAAATGCACAGACCAAACAGAGGAAGGATTAAAAGAAACCATGAGAAAGGAAATGTGAACTATAGTGAAAGAAATGAGAGAATCACTAGCCAGAGAGTACAACAAATCCATAGAGGAACAAATAAACCAACTAAAAGAAAACATACTACAGACATGAAAGAAATCATACAAAGAGAATTGAAGGAAATAAAAGACAAGGCAGAAAGCCACATGAGCAGAATCACACAGGTGGAGAAGCACATAGAAGAACTCGAAGGAAACCTGCAAGCAAAAAACAATCAAGAAGCCAACAAGGAAATAAAAGGCAAGGTACTGGAAGAAAAAGTCCAATATTTACTGAACAAAGACAAAAGAAATAACTTAAGAATTGTAGGTATACCAGTAGGGGAGGAAATAGAGAAAGGGGAAGAACAAATAGTCAGGGAGGTAATATAAGAAAATTTTCCCACCCTCTGGAGAGAAGATCCAGTGCAAATCCAAGAAGTGAAGAGAGTCCCTAATAAAGTAGACCCTAATAAACCAACACCAAGACATATAGTAATCCAAATGGCCAAAAACAATGAGAAGAATGAACTCCTTAAAGCAATAAGGGAGAAAAAAACCTCAAGTACAAATAAAGGGACATAAGAATCAAACCAGATCTCCCATTAGAAATAATCCAAGCAAGAAGAGAGTGGAACGACATAGTTAAATGCCTGAATGAAAATAATTCCCAACCAAGGGTCCAATACCAAGCAAAACTCTCATTCATTTGGGAGGACAGAATAAAAAACATTCTCAAACAAAAATGAACTTACATTATTTGCGCAAACAAAGCCGATCCTAAATGACCTACTCAGAGACGAATTACACAATCCAAACCCCCAATTGTAAAAAAAAAAAAACCACCCTACAAAACACAACTGCACAAAAGTCCTCTCTCTCAATAATCTCCCTAAATGTCAACAGACTAAACTCTCCCATTACGAGACACATATTAGAGGACTGGATTAGAATATTTAAACTGGATTTCTACTGCTTGCAAGAAACACACCTACAACTACAGGATAAGCACAGGATTAGGATAAAGGAATGGAAATTCATTATTCAGGCCAATGGAAAACAAAAAAGAATGGGGACAGCCATTCTTATATCAGGCAAAATTGCATTCAATCTCAAGAAAGTGATCAGAGACAAGGATGGTCACTACTTATTAATCAGGGAAACAATAGATCAAGAAGTACTAATCCTGGTCAATATTTATACACCTAAAGTTGAGCCAGCAAAATATGTGAGGCAACTGCTCGCAAACCTGGAGAAACACATGAAGGGAAACGTAATAATAGTGGGAGATCTCAATACCCCACTATCACCACTGGATAGATCCACCAAACAGAAAAACAGCAAAGAAATAAGAGCTCTAAATGAAAAATTAGAAAATCTAGGGATAATAGACTTATATAGGACCCTCCACCCCCAGAAGGCAGAATAAACACTCTTCTCAAGCCTACATGGAACATTTCCCAGGATAAATCATGTCTTAGAATACAAATCTAACCTATATAAGATCACAAATGTAAGGATCATTAGAAGCACCCTATCAGATCACTATGCAGCAGAGGTCAAAATTGACTGTAAGAAGAAGCAAAGTAGAAAAACTAATACCTGGAGATTAAACAATATGCTGCTCAACAACAGCTGAATCAAAGAACAACTCAAGGAAAAAATAAAAAGATTCCTTGAGACAAACAGTAGTGAAGAGACAACTTGTCAAAGTTTTTGGGACACAGCAAAAGCAGTAATTAGGGGGAAACTCATAGCAATACAGGCCTATGTCAAGAAACAGGAAAATGTCAAATCCAACAGTTTAAAGAATCACCTCAAGGAATTGGAACAACAGCAAAGAAATCCAACCACAGCCAGAAGCAAGAAATAATAAAAACCAGAGCAGAAATAAACAACATAGAAACTAAGAAAACAATACAAAAAAATCAATGAGATCAGGAGTTGGTTTTTTGAAAAAATAAACAAGATAGACAAACCACTGGCAAAACTCACCAAAAAAAAGAGGGAAAACACCCAAATCAGTAGTATCATAAAAGAAAGGGGAGAAATCACAACAGAACCCCAAGAAATACAACAAATCATGAGATCATACTATGAACAATTATACTCAGTTAGCCTAGAGAACCCAGTAGAAATCGACAGGTTCCTGGAAAAATACCATCTTCTGAGGCTGGATAAGGAAGACCTAGAAAGCCTAAACAGACTAATCACTTCAGAGGAAATTGAAGATGTAATTAAGAAACTCCCTAAGAACAAAAGTCCAGGTCCAAATGGATTTACAGGAGAATTTTATCAAACATTCCGAGAAGACTTGCTACCACTTCTCCACAGGCTCTTCCAAAACATCGAAGAAACAGGAATCCTTCCCAATTCCTTTTATGGGGCTAATATCACACTCATTCCCAAAGAGGGCAAGGACACCACCAAGAAAGAAAACTACAGACCAATCTCATTAATGAACATAGATGCAAAGATTCTCAACAAAATTTTAGCAAACCGAATCCAGTACTTTATCAAAAAGTTTATCATGACTTTATCATAACCAAGTGTGCTTCATCCCAGGAATGCAAGTTTGGTTCAACATACGCAAATCAATAAACATCATACATCACATCAACAACAAGAAAGACAAAAACCACATGATCATATCAGTCGATGCAGAGAAGGCGTTTGACAAAATCCAACAGCCTTTCATGTTAAAAACATTCAGCAAAAGAGGGTTATAGGGAATCTTCCTCAAGATAGTTACAGCTATCTATGAAAAGCCCACAGCCAACATTATCCTTAACGGTGAAAAACTAGAAGTATTTCCACTAAAGTCAGGAACTAGGCAAGGCTGCCCACTCTTATTCAACCTAATATTAGAAGTTCTAGCAATAGCAATCCGACAAGAGACAGAAATCAAATGAATCTAAATTGGGAAAGAAGAACTCAAACTAATACCTTTTGCAGACGATATGATGATATACATCAAAAACCCTAAAGAGTCCACAGTAAAGCTCCTAGAAACAACCAATACAGCAAAGTGGCTGGCTATAAAGTCAATACACAAAAGACAGTAGCATTCCTCTATAAAAATAACGAAGATGAGGAGAGAGATCAAAAATACAACTCCATTTATATAGTTCCAAAAATATAAAGTACCTAGGAATCAATCTTACAAGGGAAGTGAAGGACCTCTACCAGGGAAAATTCAAATCACTCCAGAAAGAAATTGAAGAAGATCTAAGAAAATGGAAGGACATCCCATGCTCATGGGTAGGTAGAATCAACATAGTCAAAATGACTATCCTACCCAAACTACTATATAGATTTAATGCAATACCGATCCAAATTCAGACATCATTCTTTTTTTTTTCTTTTCTTTTTTTTTTATATATTTTTTTATTAATGATATTTCTTTATTTTTTGTATATTGTTGACAATAATATTTTAGGTACATATTAACATAAAATCAGGGGGATTCCCATATCAAATTGTCCTCCTTCCACCTCCATTCCCATCCTACCACCCATATCCACCTCCCTCTCCCTTGGGGCTGCTAGAATAGATGGTCTCCTCTGTGCCTAGCT